>JAJSOF020000023.1:28538490-28560990 GCA_025594305.2 Periplaneta americana | reverse complement strand
AATGATATATATATATTTTTTTTTTTTTAAATTGAGGAGCCCAGTCAGATAAGAGAATAAACCACAATTAAAATATTTACATACATTTAAATATTCTGCTGTGTACGCTCATAAATTCCAAATTTTACACATTTTAAATGTAACCTACCATTAGAATAATATGTCATAGAATTTAGTCCAGAGAAATTATTTCCTCACATTCCAGTGAAATACAAGGATTTGTGGCTTGTCTCCTCTTTTGACTGGACTCCACAATTTCAGAGGTTACTTTGTTTTAAGTTATTTGGCATTAAAAACGGAAATCCTGACTATTTATTAACTATGTAAAATATGCTTACTTAAATACACATGTGAACATTGGATACTTCGTTACACTATTAGTACTATTGAATTCCACTGAGTTACGTAATTTATGGTACGAACGAAAAGCCGCCACTGAAATATTGCTTACCCGTCCGCTCCCATAAATGCACTAGAGGGCTCGAGGGTAAGAGACGCTAGCACGAGCGTGCACTCTCTTGACGACCGCTGCACTAAATAATTTTCCATCCATATCACTGAATTAGTGAAATTCTTGGGCGAAGACAAGAAGCAAATTCTATCATTATGCAACGAAATATATGAGAAAGACGAATGGTGTGAAGATTTTACGGAGACAGTGTGGTTTCAAATATCGAAGAAAAATAATGCCAAGAAATGTAAGGAGTTCAGCACTATCAGTCTAATATCGCACTCGGCGAAGATTCTCTTGCGAATACTGAATCGACGTTTATATTCTAAGATGGAAGAATGGAACGTGTGAAGTGGACAGGCAGAATAAGAAACGAAGCTGTGTTGGAAAGAGTGGGTAAGATCCGTAACATACTTGAAGAGTTTTCGCTAGCGAGAAATGTGTTGCGAGAAAATTCAAATATTGATAACATGGATTCAAATGGACGTCCACATACTGGAAGAGATTCTCGTTCGAGGCAAAAACCTCGCGCGAGTTTCTCGCTGGAATCGGTAGCTCAGCGAATTTTCTTGACACATTTATCAAAGATGTTAGACATTTATACTCTTTATGACGACTGAATGTAGAAAAAGATATCACAGGTGGCGATGAATTGTATCGTTTTTATTTGAGAATGAGGAAAGATGGCTGATAATTGCAGTCAGAAACTTATAGAACTTGTACGATGTCAACCGTAGGCCTATTTATATGATACACGGGATGAAAACTATAAAAACACGAAACTTAAAGAAGAAATCTGGAGACAAATATCAGATTATCTGAAAATAAATAGGGCCATATTTTATTTTGATGAGATTTAATAGTATTAATTAAATATTTGAAATAATGTATCTATATGTCTTAACAGTTTACATAATTTTAATCAGAATATAGCAAGGAATCCTCTATCATATCATGAATGGCAAAAAACTGAGGTCCATTCAACCTGAAATAACGCCTAAACGTATCATCATTCAAATCGAAACCAATGTCCGAAACTCGCCCTTATTTTCGTAAGATACAATGTGATTTTCAGGTATTTCTGGCTTTAATTTTAGGCCTACTTTTTCTTTTCATTAACAAAATATGTTCATGTAACTCCATTTCCTCATCATCTGAATACTCCGATTCAACATAGCGTTCGTACGTAATTTGTAAAGTACGAGAATATACTTACTGGTTATATATTTAAGTACGACAATATACCTAAATACATAACCTATAATAAATATTTCCCCCAATGAGTGATTACTATAATCGGAAAAACGCTTTCTGCATGAAGGCAGTGCATAGATGATCATAGCGAGGTGTGATCTGTGATAACGAGAACTCGCTAAGTGTGTGGAGGAAGGCTCTTCGCCTCTTTCTCGCAACACATTTCTCGCTAGAGAAAACTCTTCAAGTGTGTTACGGGCCTAAAGAAAGAATGATGCTGAAACTGATCAGGAAGAGGAAAAGGAGTGGCTGGGTGACTGGCTGAGAAGAAACTGCCTACTGAAGGATGCACTAGAAGGAATGGTGAACGGGAGATGAGTTCGGGGCAGAAGAAGATATCAGATGATAGACGACATTAAGATATATGGGTCAGAGGTCTGCATCGGACGTTTTCGCTCGAGCGCCAAGTAGTTCATAGCATAATCCGATAGGTAGCGCACATGCATGATGGGTAAAATTGTCACGAGCAATAAATCCTCGAATGGTATAAGCCGAGCGTTAGACATTCGTTCTTGTTACAGTGATGAACTATGTAGTAACATCATAGATGTATGTATGTATGTGTATGTATTTATTCACACTGCAGTGGGTATATACCCGGTGGCAGTGGTAACTAATTACACTCCATAATGATAATAATAAACGTATTAATTAAAAATACAATTAATAATAATACTAATAATTAATACTAATAATAATAATAATAATAATAATAATAATAACAACAACAGGGAATATACTAAATTAAATGAAACGATCACTTAAAATAACATTTGAAATAAATCTAATTTGTATCTTAAAACTAAGATCGAACTAAAACCCACGAGTATGATATGTTCATATCTGCACAAGTACCTTTCAAATTACACTCATTTCGCTACCACTCACTCACTGCACTGGAACTACGACACATTTCACTGATTCTATCCTGATTTCACTAACACTTCAAAAACATTTCACTGTTCAAATACTTTGCACTGCCACTATAAACTATAAAGCTTCACTGACAGGAACACGTTTCACTTACACAGCACACTTCACTGACACGACATACTTCTTCACTGATACAACACACTTCACTGACACAACATAATTCTTCACTGATACAACACTTCAATAACAACATATCATTTACACCCTTTAAATACTGTGTATAATTACCGTCTATTAGTAAGGTCCTTAAGCCTATTTTTAAATACATTTTTGGTTGTTGGTAAAGCCTTTAGTAAGTCTGCAGGTAAAGCATTCCAGTCCCTGATAGTACGATTGAGAAAAGAAAACTTTCCAGTGTCCGTCCTCTGCCTTCTTTCCCTCAATTTATATGAGTGGTCGTTCCTTGAAAAGTAATTTGGCGGCTGCAACCTTTTTTATTTCTCTCCAGGCAGGCTCACCTCTGTATGTTTTGAACAGTGCGCATAATCGAATTCGCGTTCTCATGTCCGTGAGTGTGTCCCATTTTAATGGTGAATTTTTCCGACAATACTTAAGAGCCCGTTTTTTAATCTTTTCCAGTGTCTTAATATGGTCTAATCTGTAAGGGTCCCAACATGCAGCACCATATTCCATTACTGGACGTAGATGTTTATCATTTCAAAACTTTGCAGTGTTTAACTAACTTCTCCATAGTACAACTACAAAACTTGCTTTAAAATGTAATATAAATGTTGTAGGTAAATGTTTTTTTTTTTCCCCCACACAGGAGTGATTTTGTTTTTGCCATATCTGATAGATGTTATTGGATGTAAATGTAATTATTATAAACGGAGAACACAATCACGATAATGCAAGAACTGTATCAAGTTTTCTAGTAGTAATAATAATAATAATAATAATAATAATAATAATAATAATAATAATAATTTCTAATAATTAGTGTATCAATCTTTGCGTCTGTAACAGTTATGCAGCATGATTATTCGTTTTATTATATTTTCTGTGACGTTATCTCTGTACTAATATTGTTATTAATCTAATGCTATTTCAATAATATTTTGCAAAACGTTTCTACATTGTCGCAGTATATAGGCGGAACACTATGTATGGACCTAGCATATTATATATGCGGTAAATCAAATATTGAATAATTATTAATTAGCAATAATAACTGTATATCGAAGTTTTCCATACTATTTTATTTATAACTTCATGTTCCTGTTTTGGTACGTTCACTGACTATTCCATTAAACGTTTGTCATAAACGCAGAAAATAAAGCCTTATTTTTACCGTGTGAGCAAAATATATGTGTACTGTGCTCCAACCACGAGAAAGTCTTTGCGGAATGAAACGGAGCGGGGTAATGCTGTGAATGAATGTTGATGTCATAAGGTCACACACGTGGGTACTCGTATCTCTATTGGCTCGCTCTCACAGCACAAACAATAACATTGTTACACACATATTTATACTACCCCAGTTACAAAATTAGATCACGGTTAATCTCCTGGTCTTTTAACCCCTCCATATAGGATATAACATATGCAGGAGAGCGCATGGTTTTTAAACTGACGTTATAACGATAATATTATCTATCTACTTCCCTCCAATAGGTGACGCAATAGTAAGCACATTCCTTTCACGGTTGATCTCCTGGTTGAGAACAGTATCTTATCTGTCGCCTTCCATACAAGATAATACATGCAAATCAAGATTTCAGGTATAACTCCCTGTAAAGTTGATTTGAATAATTTCGAGGGAAAAATTGTTCCGGAGCCGGGTATCGAACCGGGACCTTTGGTTTTTAACGTACCAACGCTCTACCACTGAGCTACTCGGGAACTCTAACCGACACCGATCCAATTTTTCCCTCTATAATAAACGTCACTGTTCGTTAACAGAAAACCACAATTTAAGTCACACGGAGTTAGTGTGCACTGGAAGTTGGTTGCTTGACGCTTGTCAGCCCACTTTGAGGTCTGTGGATATAGAGGGAAAAATTGGATCGGTGTCGGTTAGAGTTCCCGAGTAGCTCAGTGGTAGAGCGTTGGTACGTTAAAAACCAAAGGTCCCGGGTTCGATACCCGGCTCCGGAACAATTTTTCCCTCGAAATTATTCAAGATAAAACATGTCGGTGAGATGACCTTGTACTGTGCTTCTATTTATTACGAGCGTATCACGACCGGTCGTATCTCACTCGAGGGTGCGACACTCGACCGAGTTCAAGCGAGCGATTTAACTCCAATGCAGCATTCTGATATGGATCACATGAGGAAATAAAGAGGAAGGCAGATAATAGGAAATATTGGAGAAAGGGTCCCGACAACCCTAGACTGGAAACAATGTTATAGCGTTTTCCATAATTCAATATTTTCGTTTGTATCTGTCCGGGAATATTTTGATCGTGTGCAGGTGTCTCGTCGGATGAACAATATGACCGTCTCGTTTGAGCGCGCAGCACAGAACACAAAACAAACACAGGATAACCGTTTGCATTGGCCGCGATGTTCTTCTTTTTCAGTATTATCATGAATGCATGATGTACAGAAAACTCCACCCGGAACTACAGGAGCGTTTAATGCAATGTATTGCAGAATTACAGCTCGCTGGTTACAATTGAACATTACAATAATAAAATCAATATTATGGTTTGTCGTCACTCAGTATCGACGCGTAATTCAGTTCAGCAGTGATACAGCGTGTATCACAACTCAAGTTACTGTGAAGGTTGTCTTTAAGGCATACATGGGCACAATTTTCGGTTACGTGAGTCACTCGATTTGAAATAGTTTGTTTACTAGGAGAGGATACTGCAGAGCAGTGTTGCCACGACCTACTCACAAAATTCAGGAGAAAATCATCGAAAAAAACAGGAGATTACAGTAGATTAATTAAACATGAATTTCCTCTTTGTACAGGGACATCATTTTATTTTTACTTGCATTTTTATTGTACCTGCATTTCTGAATGTACTTCACTCTCACCCCTTCACTAATGTCCTTGCTCCCGTCAGACACACAAACTTACGGCCGCTGTTGCATTCGAAGTCTTCAAGCACTCAAGTAAACATTGCAGTGTATAGTGTGTTTCAGAAATATCGTTGCGTTTTCTATAGAAGAAAGAACCTATATTAATAATATCGTACTAAAAAATTATATTCAAGAAACAATAAATTCAATTTCAGAGAATATGCTTCAAAATGTTTTTAGTAATACGCGTACTGAATTGAAGCCTGCATTGTAATGAACGGCAACCATTTTCAGCAACTTGTTAAAAAATTCAGATTAGCTTTTTTTGAATTGAGGTGGCTAGAAGCAAAGGAATGCTAGTGACATTTGTAATAACATGAGTTAAGTGCATCCAGTGTAAGCAAAAGTATCTAAAATTTTAGTGGCAAAGGGATATTTTAATCGCATCACACATTCATTCATTTATTTTATTCCATAGATCTTACATGAGCAATGAAGCTTTAAGATGTGGAACATGTCAACATTTTACAATATTACAATTACAATTTTTACAAATTTTTATAGTTTTACAATTTAGTAATTTTCTACAATTTTTACAATTTTGTACAATTTTTTTACATTTAAATAAAAATTTCACCGATTTTACGAAAGCTTAAACATTTAAACCCCATTTTCTCAAAAGTAACTTAAGTGCACTTACAGCCCTTTACTTATGACCCCCTCAATTTAAATGCATTCTCTATATTGTATGATAACATCAATAATTAATATGCTAAATAAAGTAGACATTACATAACGAACATAGCCGCCTAAAAAGTTGAGTTTTTGAAAAAAAAATGTTACTACCCTACTGTATTTTGATAAATTCCGTAAAAGTGATGATCAAACTGAAAATCGTAATATCGTATTTCCCTACAACATAAATGGATACACTACTTTTCTCTCCTCCTATACCTAGTAAAATGATTTGTTTACATATTGCACTAGTAACATCAAACTCCTGTAATGGAAGGGGGCAACAGTGTTTCCGAGTATAGCCAGGTTAATGTTAAAAATGTTGGTAAAAATAAAGTGATGTCCCTGTATTATATTAATTAAAAAACAGTGTACTGTAAGAAAGATGATTCTGTTGTATTACTATATAGCACATCCCTAACCAATGAAATGGAACAATTTTGCTAAATATAATTACCGTTATCTCTACTCAGCGTACGTAACTAAGTATTCAATTTTGTTTTTACACAGTAATGTCTTAGTGACAATGTTTCGTATTAAAATGTATTAATGAGGAATTTTTCGTGTATTTACAAAAGATTTTCGATACGACGAGATTTATTTTAAAGGTGGTATTAAATACAGTACTGCATTAGCTGCGACTGTAACAGACGAAAAATTATCCCCTTTCCTGCTTTTGCATAACTATCCTTTAAATTGTTCATCATTTTCCCACTCTGATTTATAATATTCTGGGAGTATTTACTTTCCTTTCTTGCTGGGACACTTTCACTCATTTTAAAATATCACTGTGCAAGATATGTAACACAAAAATGCCATTACCTACACTTCACTCTCTCACTGTTACAAGTGCACACAATCAGAAACAAACTTCACCACTGAATAAGTTTCGTTCCTCCTCTGTTCCCCGGGTCCCCAAAATAATAATGAAATAACTCCTGGACTGCCTCTGTGGTCTGATGCTGCATGCTGGCTTCCAGATCAGGAGGTCCCGGGTTCGATTCCCGGGCTCGGCTCTCAGTGAATTTTTATTGAAGAATGGGAATTCCCTGGGTGTCTAGAGTCTGGAAATTTGTATGAATGTGAGTGTGATTGTGAGTGTGCCGGGTTAATATTAATTAACCAATATCACAAATATAAAATTCATCAGGACTGTCGCTGGGCAGTAACCTGAACACACGTTTCAGCGTCACATTGTTGACAAGTAACTCCATCTGTTAGCACAACCATAAAGCATCTAATAGATGCTATAGAGTTACCAACAACGAAAAAAAAAAAAATAACTCCTGCTTCTTGTAAGCATCATTGTGGCGACACATTATGAGCAGGGAGACAAATGAAAACATTAACTTGTGTATAAGATGCAAAAATAAGACATGATGACAATATATGTGTACTAAAGTGATGAGTTGAAAATCCGGGCGTAGAACTAGGTGACTGCAGCATGCCAAAAGGCAGGAGAAATTCGGACTTTTGACAAAAAAATCAGTAGAGCAGTAGATTCAATGAAAAACAGGAAATCTCCTGCTAAATCAGTAGGTATGGCAACACTGCTGCAGAGTAGGATGGGAAATATAAACTGCTGTGACCTGCGTCACCTTATCGTAATCGCTAAGGCGGTCAGTGGCGAATTATTAGGAAAGCGCTTGGTTAACGTGAGAGACTCGAAAACTTTTATTCAATTTGGCAAATTAATTCGGCAGCTTTAATCATAAACCTCTTTACTATTTCTCCATCATTTAATTGATTTAAATCACAGGCGAGAAATTGCGTAGCTAGCCAATAATATTCCATCACGTTGTCTACGTTTATTTTCTTGAATATTCTGGCGTTTCTCAAGATTACTTAATAGATTTGCACGTTCTCGATCTAAAATAATTTCAGAAAATCATATTTCGTTTTCTACGCACATAATATATTTTTTATAAATTTCTTTTGGAAATAATACGTACAAACAACATTTAATTCCTAGTACCTTTTAATGCAGCGTGTTTAAGGTATAATGTCGTATTTAGTATACTATGCAAATGTTAAGATCATAAATTTTCTTCGGAATAGTATGGAAAATAACATTTAATTTGTCTTACCTTCTAATTCAGCATGTTTTTTATGACATAAGGAGTATTGTTGTTGTATATTAAATTTATTAATGCCTAATAGGATTTTCGAGCATAACGTACATCATATGTTCTCCCCTTCTAAACAGCAAAAAAAACTCTTCCTCCCATTTCTCATGAAATAATCGTTTTCTAACGCGTACACACTGCTTTGATAATGCCATCATGCCACCACTGATATTGCTTATGAAACTGATATATAGTGAGGGTCACATAAGAACAGTTCCTAAATAGCAAATATTGCCGTCTTGTCAGTGTTGCCAACTGTTACCAGATATCACATGATCCTACGTGCTAAATGACTTATTTACTTACCGTACTTTATGTTGGAAGGTTATTCTAAATAATTCAATAATTTGTAACATTTTCGTAGACAAACTATACAGGAAAGGGATCAACATGTCAAGTATTTTGTCTGGCAATACGAAATTCATTGGTTTGACTAAACAATTGACTCATGAGACTTAACCTAAAAATGTATTTTGTTTGACCACATGAAATTATTAGTACTAACTTCGAAAACTTGCCTGATTATAGTTTTGAATTATAACCACAACGCAACACATAAAATAACTATTATGTATTAATATTAATACTGATATTAATTAATTATTAGTATGTTCAAATTTCACTAGCTTCCAGTAACCGGCTCAGAAATCTAGTATAATTTTAATTTCATGGAACTGCAGTACCAACAAATATTGTCGATAATTGTCTCAGCTGCCAACATACCAGTTACAAAATCACTACTATTTGTAGTATTTGTCAGTATCGAAATTCGAAACGAAGTTGGCAAAAGAAAATTCAACCTGCAAACTATAAAATCACCACAATCCACTAGCATATGTAGTAATGGGGGAAAATGGTTAGGTTTCACTCTTAGGGTATGAAGTAAGCTGATCCGGACTATAGAACCTGCCCACGCCTAGGAGCTACGTGACGGAAGAACGGGGACTGTGAAGATGATGTCACTCAGAGCGATAAGCTCTGTGAAGGTCAGTGAGGCACAAATTCTCAAGTGAGGCACGATGCCCATCTCTGCTTTAAGGGAACACTATGGTGAATTAATGCTGAGAAATTAAGAAAATCAACTTTTTCTGTTCATACGAGGGTCATTTCATAAGTCATGGCAACTATGTTATATCTTCCGAATAACTGCAAAATGTGTTTGAAAACCTGTTGTACACTGTACGGGATATCGCCGCCAGATTGCATCTTTGTGCATTGGTGGCTAGTTGACAGCACACGCCAAAGTTAGTATGCTAGAAGCTGTGCTCCAAGATGGATGTAAGTAAAGTTGAACAGCGGTCTTATGTGAAAATTGCAGTTCTTCGTGGCAGAAATGCTCGTCAGTGTCATTCTGAGCTACGAGAAATGTTGAATTATAGTGCGTTGGAACATCCTACCTACTCGCCTGATCTCAGTCCATGCGACTTTGTTCTCATTCCGTAATTGAAGAAGCTGCTGCGTGGGAAGCGGTTTGCAAACAGGGAGGACATCTTAACAGCGTTTAGACGAGCAGTAGTACACATACACGAATCGCACACAGTCGATGGTATTCAACGCCTGCATCATCTTTGGCAAAGATGTGTGGAAGCCTTGAGGAATTATTTTGAAGGGTGCTGCCTGTGAGTAATGTACTTTGTTTCCTTTTGTGCATAATAACACAATGATTTATATTTACGCAACTTTCAATTTCCCTTACCCATTGCCTCCTGTACCCGGACCCAATTTTGTACTAGCATTGCGAAGCACATTCCAGTGACCTTCAAGCGCGTATAGTAAATTTATATTCCAGCAGCTTTATTGGCTGATATAATATAGTTGCCATGACTTATAAAATGACTCTCGTATGATCGTAATTATAGTTGAAACTGTTTTAAATGATCTAGCCATATAATCAAATGTGACCAAACATACGGTGCGTGAGTGAGTTGAGAGAAATGTTTTTTTTTAATGCTGTTTTCTCAACTTAAAATTTTTAAGCAGTTTATTGAATAAAAAAGCTTCTTCCACAACAGTTATTATCAGATTGATCTGAAACTTCCCACAGAGGAGAATTAAATGTTAAATGTCAACTTAATTTTAATTTTGCCTTCCGAAGAGTGGTGTAAAACTCAAAACTTTTTCGTCGAAATGTTCTTAATTTCTATTGCCTATGATTAGAATGCAGCTAATAAGTGAGTGAGTAAATACAGCAGAACGATAGACACACGAAATATAGCTAGAGTTCTTGTGTTTGACTCAACTCTGGAAAAGGGTCCATAATTCTGCACCAGACTGTATAAAGTGCTGGAACTGCTAATTTACTTCGCAGGAATATTTTAGTCCGCATGCAGCATTCCTCTGTGTTAATTAGTCGCATGGATACGTAAAATCTGAATACTCTTACACAGAGTTTCCGCATTTAGGAAGTATGCATCTGTTTACCTTTAGCATTTTTTCCTATGTCCTCATAAACCACGCACACGTGAAATTTTTGTATTCTTTTATCATAGACGTGCTAGTATATTTTATGAGTTCGGTATGCAGATGTTTTTTAATTAAATATAAACTCTTTAACGATTAAAAATATGAAACATAGGCCTTTTATTGCTTTATACATTACACTCCGTATTTTAAACAAGTTTCACGTTCAATTTTTTTTGTTCACGTATTGTCAATCAATTATTTTTATGTAGTAATACAATGTAGCTCAATAAAACTATAACTGTCCCTCCCCCCTTAAAAAGGGATATATAATAACGCAACTAACAGTGGTTTTGATTGTATATGCGAAATACAGAAATTACTTCACATGAGTGGTTCGCGAGTAAAACATGGTAAGTGACGTTTTAGTGTTTTGAAGTTATTAGGTAGGTAAACATTTATACATACAACAGTTTGTATCATTAGGTCTACTAGGAAAGTAAAATCTGTATATTTCTGTCTGGAAAGTTAACTACTGCATTAGGCGCAGAATGTAAGATACCATATTATACGCTACTTATCTCATTTTTTTAGTAGAATGTCAGTTACCATATTTTACACCCGAATCCCTCATATGGAAATGCGGTTTCAAATATCGGAATTGCCGTGCAAAAAGATTGCCTCTTCTACCTAACATAATTATTTTCTTATTAGAGAAGGTGTCCACAGCTGTGGAGTAACAGCATGACTGACTGTGAAACGAGCGGGCCCGTGTTGAGATCATGGATGGGACAAGTTACCTCATTGAGATTTTTCAGGGATAAACATTATCATGTTCTCTATCCATTTCTACTTGTAAGTCACTCAGGGGGCGGTATGGTTCAGTCGAATTTCAATAAAACAAAGATGCTTCGCAAGACAGTCATGTCCGCTGGTGAGTCAGCATGACGCAACAGCTACTCTTCTTCGTCAATCAGGAATCTTCATTATGGTGTTTCTCCATGGTTTTTGGGATATCTTCATGACCAGTTCATTCTGGTGGACTTCTATCAGAGTTCTTTTCAGATGAATTTTAATTATATTGTAAGACTTTTTGTCTGTAATAAGTTGTCTCAAGTTTTGTACGTTCTTCGGAGATTTGTGAGTTATGTAAGTCAATAAGTTATTATGAGTATATATTTTGATCTTTTTCATTGTCATTTATTGTATGGTGTACACATCTTGGGCCATTCGTCTAGTGCCAGCAAGATTTATATATTACAGAAAAGAGCTTTACGTATCATGGCAAGAAAATCTCATTTTGAACACTGTAAAATCTTATTTATTAATTATAAAATACCAACTTTTCCTGGGATTTATATCTTTGCTTGCCAGCTATTACGAAGTCTATTGTAATTTTCATTATTTAATGGGCAATTATTATTATTATTATTATTATTATTATTATTATTATTATTATTATTATTATTATTACTATTATTACCTACTTACTGACTTTTAAAGAACCCGGAGGTTCATTGCCGCCCTCACATAAGACCACCATTGGTCCCTATCCTGAACGAGATTAATCCAGTCTCTATCATCATATCCCACCTCCCTCAAATCCATTTTAATATTATCCTCCCATCTATGTCTCGGCCTCCCCAAAGGTCTTTTTCCCTCCGGCCTCCCAACTAACACTCTATATGCATTTCTGGATTCGCCCATATGTGCAACATGCCTTGCCCATCTCAAACGTCTGGATTTAATGTTCCTAATTATGTCAGGTGAAGAATACAATGCGTGCAGTTCTGTGTTGTGTAACTTTATTATTATTATTATTATTATTATTATTATTATTATTATTATTATTATTATTATTAATATTATTATTATTACTATTATTATTATTATTTATTATTGTTATTGTTAGTATTATTATTATTATTATTATTATTATTAGCAAAAAAACGAGATGATACTAAGGATATGCTACTAGAGCTAAATGACAGCTGACGACGAGGACGATGATGATTTTTTGGTAGGTAATTTTACGACGTTTTATCAACATCTTTGGTTATTTAGCGTCTGAATGAGATGAAAGTGATAATGCCAGTGAAATAAGTCCGGGGTCCAGCACCGAAAGTTACCCAGCATTTGCTCATATTGGGTTGAGAGAAAACCCGGGAAAAACGTCAACCAGGTAACTTTCCCCAACCGGGAATCGAACCCGGGGTCCACACCTGTGGAGTAAAGGTTAGCGTGGCCCGGGTTGGATTCCCGGTCGAGGCAAGTTACCTGGTTGAGGTTTTTCCCGGGGTTTTCTCTCAACCCAATATGAGCAAATGCTGGGTAACTTTCGGTGTTGAACCCTGGACTCATTTCACCGGCATTATCACCTTCATCTCATTCAGACGCTAAATAACCTAAGCTTTTGATAAAGCGTCGTAAAATAACCTACTAAATAATTCAAAAATAAATAAAATCGAACCCGGGCCACCTAGTTTCGCGACCAGACGCGCTAGTCGTTACTCCACAGGTGTGGGATGATGATGATGATGGTGATGATGATGATGATGATGATGATGATGATGATGATGATGATGATGATGATGTCAGAACTAAAACCAATAATTATTTCATTACTGTTGAGGACGTGAAATTGCTGCGATGACAATAGTTTCTCGCCCCTAATGTATAAGTTGGGTCGTTTTCCACTTTAACAAGAGGCTAAGAGTGTGTACGTACGAGTCGTGCAAGTATAATGTTTCAGGAACTGGGACTAAAATACGTTCGTCTAGATATCATTAAGAATTTTACTCTGATTTCGTACAACCAATAATGAATGCATTTGTATTTACACGTTAAAGTCACGTATTGTTGAGGTCTTGAAACTGCTTCATAGAAAAAACTGAATATATCTAAACACCTGTGACAATGAAGTCACTTGTCACATCTTGTGATGTCGAGAGATCTTTCTCGACAAACTAATTTTGACAGATAAGACAACAAGTTTCACAGCAGAGGGCCTGAAGAAATCGTTGTTTGTTTACTGTCACATTAATTACGTGATAGGCAAAGGAAATTAAAAAAAAAAGTTGGAAAGTTAAAAAAATGTGCCAATTAAAATATGTATGTAAAATTAATAATAATCATCATCGTCCTTGCAGGTATTAGGCCTAGTGGCCTGTTACGGTCTCCGTCCATCTTTTCACGGGGCGTCCCAAAGATCGTCTTCCATGTGGTATATAGCGGAGAATTTGTCTTGGGAGTCTGGAACGGTCCATTCTATTGACATGGTTAAGCCATTTTTGTCTATAGTGGTTGAGATGTTCATAAATAGGTGTAATTTTCAATACTTTTGAAATTAGTTCATTCCTTTTGTGGTCAAGCAAGCTGTAGCCGGCAGTCCTCCTTAGAAATCTCATTTCCGCAGTTGTTAGGCGTTGAACATCTGAGATTCGGACAGTCCAGGCCTCACTACCATACATAAGGTCAGGTCTTGCTAGAACTTTAAATGCTTTTAACCTGGTATGTTTTTGGGTTTTCGTGGTTGCGAAAACCTGGTTGATGGTTCTTAAGGCTCCATTAAAATGTTGAATATTTTCAGATATACCAGTAACAGGTAATTATGTCAAATTATAACCTAAATATTTAAATGAATTTACCTGTTCTAATGCATGGGTTCCAATGCAAATTTTACTCCTAACTGGTAAAATTAATAATTAATATATTTATTAAAAAATAATAATAAGTATGATGGTTACTTTAAATTATTTTCATTTATATCATATTATTAAACCAAATAAACCTCTAGAATATATTTTTACTGCATATGCTTCAATTTTTAGCGCAGATTTCAACAGCTTTTGCTGCATACTTGCATGAATATTTTCAGGGTTTTTTTTAGAGCATAAAGTTCCGTGGTATAATCATCATCAAGTTATTTTAGCCATTGATCTGACTAACATACTTGCTCAAGATTAAAATGCTCTCTCTAAAATTGTTTAAGTGTGAAATATGTAACAGTTTTGTAATTAAAATTCGACATTTTTAACAAGTTTTGCGACTAAATTTTGATTTTAGCATAGCCCACTAATTATTTTTATTACGGCCTGCTAACTACATGCAACTTTAAAAAAATATCTCTCCACATTAAAGAAGAGATCTATACCCGCGGAACTGGCAGTAACTTTGCGTACATGCGTGGCGTATAGCAGGAGGAGGAGGGGGTTGGAGGGGGAGGGAGGAGCAGGGTGGTTCACGCAGCTAGCCGTTCCTATCCCCGGCCCAGTAAGTCCCTATGGAATGTGTAATTTAGTACTCCATATAAACTTCAGCGCTCTCTCCACATGTGGTCACCATAAAAATAAAACTACAAAAAAACTTGCAACGTTATAATATACAGGACGTTGCAAGAGAGCTTCCCGCTGAGGAACCCTATACGACAGCTTCGCTTTATTAAATCTACCCAGCTAGTCAAAATATGTGTACCTTGTAACCGGCGAAATATCTCGACACAAGGACAGGAGAAAGAAGTAGTGGTATGTGTCAGAGCCGACAAAAGATAAAGTTATTAAAATCACAGCACAAGGTCTGTATGGAGTTTAATGATTTTTCAATACGTTCAAACGTTTAATTTTTTATCCTGGAATCCGGCTCTCTTGCATTCTGTCTATAGGTTTATCATATCATCTCTGTATTGGTTTAATTTAATATCCTCTACATTAAGGCTACATAGTGTTTGTTTGTTTCTTTGTGCCTTTGCTTCCTTCTTTGTTTGCTTATTTGTTTGTTTTTTGTTTGCTTCTTTGTTTGTTTCGTTGTTCCTCTATCTATCTATCTATCTATCTATCTATCTATCTATCTATCTATCTATCTATCTATCTATCTATCTATCTATCTATCTATCTATCTATCTATCTATCTATCTATCTATCTATCTACCTATCTATCTATCTATCTATCTATCTATCTATCTATCTATCTATCTATCTACCTACCTACGTATCTATCTATCTATCTATCTATCTATCTATCTATCTATCTATCTATCTATCTATCTATCTATCTATCTATCTATCTATCTATCTATCTATCTATCTATCTATCTATCTATCTATCTATCTATCTATCTATCTATCTATCTATCTATCTATCTACCTACCCTACCTATCTATCTACGTACCTATCTATCTATCTATCTATCTATCTATCTATCTATCTATCTATCTATCTATCTATCTATCTATCTATCTATCTATCTATCTATCTATCTATCTATCTATCTACCTACCTACGTAACTACCTACCTACCTACGTATCTATCTATCTATCTATCTATCTATCTATCTATCTATCTATCTATCTATCTATCTATCTATCTATCTATCTATCTATCTATCTATCTATCTATCTATCTATCTATCTATCTATCTATCTACGTACCTACCTACCTATCTATCTATCTACCTACGTACCTACCTATCTATCTATCTACCTACGTACCTATCTATCTATCTATCTATCTATCTATCTATCTATCTATCTATCTATCTATCTATCTATCTATCTATCTATCTATCTATCTATCTATCTATCTATCTATCCATCCATTCATCCATCCATATACCTATCTATCTGCCTGTCTGTCTGTCTGTCTGTCTGTCTATCTATCTATCTATCTATCTATCTATCTATCTATCTATCTATCTATCTATCTATCTATCTATCTATCTATCTATCTATCTATCTATCTATTTATCTATCTATCTATCTATCTATCTATCTATATATCTATCTATCTATCTATCTATCTATCTATCTATCTATCTATCTATCTATCTATCTATCTATCTATCTATCTATCTATCTATCTATCTATCTATCTATCTATCTATCTATCTATCCATCCATCCATCCATCTGTCGATCCATCCTTCTATCTATCTATCTATCTATCTATCTATCTATCTATCTATCTATCTATCTATCTATCTATCTATCTATCTATCTATCTATCTATCTATCGATATTAGGAGGAAGAAGAATAAAGTGTATAAGATTTGCTGATGATATGGCGTTGTTAGAGGAAGAGGAGATGCTACTGGAGCTAAATGATAGCTGTGAGCAGTATGGGATGAAGGTAAATGGAAATAAGACGAAGACATGGTCATAGGAAAAGAAGTAAATAAGGTAAACTTGCGAATACTAAATGAGGCAGTAGAGCAATTAGATAGCTTCAGATACTTGGGGTGTACTATATGCAGTAAAATGAGTCGCTGACAGGAAGTGAAAAGGAGGTCAACAATGGCAAAGGAAGCTTTTAATAGAAAAAGGAGCGTCTTCTGCGGATTTCTGGAAAAAGAACTAAGGAAGACAATAGTGAAGTGCTTTGTAAGGAGTGTAGCACTGTATGGGGACAGAAACAGTAAACAGAAGCAAATAGAATCATTTAAAATGAAGGATGGAGCGTGTGAAATAGACAGGCAGAATAAGAAACGAAGCTGTGTTGGATAGAATGGGTGAAGAAAGAATAATGCTGAAACTGATCAGGAGGAGAAAAAGGAATTGGTTGGGTCACTGGCTGAGAAGAAACTGTCTACTGAAGGATGCACTGGAAGGAATGGTGAACAGTAGAAGATTTCGGAGCAGAAGATGATATTAAATAATAGACAACATTAAGATATATGTACATATGCGGAGAGAAAGGGGAAGGCAGAAAATAAGAAAGACTGGAGAATGCTGGGTTTGCAGTGAAAGTCCTGTCCTTGGGCAGAACACTAAGAATCACAGACTGGAGTAACCGTTCACTGGCTCTGAAAGTAGCATTTGGTTCTTCCTCCTTAAAGCATCCATAATGAGCCACAAAGCAACATCGCAGGTTAACATGATACCAGACCGGTCCCTCTCTCTTGTTTCCAGTACACGGCCGCTGGCTAAATCGTCGCTGATGGTACACTTGTTACACTTTTGTCAGGGATCCGTTATGTACATGAGCAGGGTATTGATTAGTCGCATTACAACAGGGAACCTCAGCTTCCAGCACATAATAGCGTGTTCCTCGCCAACCATATACCGGATGGGCAACAAACTGTCGCAAATGTACAACATCAAAATGGTGAAACTAATACTGTGTTGCTTTCATTGACCTGGATGAGTATTTCTGTCATACATTACAACCCGTGACAACGGGCCCAGTTAGTTTTAAAAGTACTGCTGGCGATCGTTCAGAGTGAAGAAGTGCGCTGCCTGACTGAGGATAGGTCAACCAGCACGTAGGGAAATAGACAGCGCGTCGATACCTGTGATGTAGCAATGACTTATATCAATGACCTTCAAATCAGCTGTACCCACATCAGGATGAGGTTCTGTTCCTTTTCCTATAGTTAGGCCTACTGGAATGCTTTACCTGCAGACTTACTAAAGGCTTTACCAATAACCAAAAAAGTAATTTACACATTCTTAAGTTTAAAAATAAAGTGAAAATGTTTGTATGATATTTGATCAATTTTATTATTTTTTAAGTGTTACTAGCCTTATATGGTACTAATTTTTATTGTTTTTATCTGATGCATGTAACCTATAAGAGAAAACATTGTAGGCTAATAAATATAATTAGATCATTTTCTTAATTAATAACAGTGTATATCTCCAATAAATGATTTCTTAGCATCGCCACAGACACACTTGATTGTACTTGTCACTATATCTTGTCACTAGAAACTTTTTGAAATTTATATTTTCCCCGCCATTCATAAAATATTTTGATATGATACCTCTTGCACAAAAGGTGAGATCTATAACTGAAACTCGATTAATATATTTCAGTATTATTTGTATTCATCCTGGTAATAATGAACAGTTTGACTCGTAGACATTTTGTTTTTGCGGCATTAACTTCCCATGATTGTACGAGAAGATTCGAAGAGAACGGCAGTTACGTAAACTTTCGGCTCCCCCTACTACCATTAATGCATAACACAATGTCAATACGGCGGTTGCTGTCGTCTGCGATACAAAGAACTTTTCTGTTGATTTTCGAATTCGTCATTTTTTCCGGTTATTATAATGCTTATTTAAGTTGTGTTAACTCTCGCTAGTGGTTTTATATTTTATTTTATCCGTCTTAGTATTTATTTTACTATTGTAAATATTTTTTGTTTTATCGCTAATATTATTATTATTATTATTATTATTATTATTATTATTATTATTAATGACTTATTTAGTATTACAATCTTTGTATCATCTCCGTCACGATTATTCTATTATTATTATTATTATTATTATTACTATTATTTCTATCATCAGCATTATTATTTGATCTCTGTAAAATTTATGTAGACTACTGGACTGTACCCGAGCACGAGCATATGCTCATTTCGGGTATCTATTCATATATGTATTAATTTCAAATGTAAATTGTAAATAAATTTGAATTTGAATTTGAATTTAAAAATAGGCTTAAGGACGGTAGTATATTATACACACTATTTATTTTAAAGGCTGTAATTGATATTTTGTTATTGAAGCGTTGTATCAGTGAAGAAGTGTGTTGTGTTAGTGAAGTGAGTTTCTGTCAGTGAAGCTTTATAGTTTAGTATAGTGGCAGTGCAAAGTATTTGAAGACTGAAATGCTTTTGAAGTGTTAGTGAAATCAGGATAGAATCAGTGAAATGTGTCGTAGTTCCAGTGCAGTGAGTGAGTTGACAGCGAAATGAGTGTAGTGCTGAAAGGTACTTGTGCAGGTATGAACATATCATACTCGCGGGTTTTTGTTCTAACTTAGGGTTAAGATACAAATTAGATTTACTTTAAACGTTATCTTAAGTGATCGTGCTTCATTTAATTTAGGATGCTCCCTGTTGTTGTTATTATTATTATTATTATTATTATTATTATTATTATTATTATTATTATTATTATTGTCCACACCTGTGGAGTAACGGTCAGCGCGTCTGGCCGCGAAACCAGGTGGCCCAGGTTCGAATCCCGGTCGGGGCAAGTTAACTGGTTGAGGTTTTTTCCGGGGTTTTCCTCAATCCAATACGAGCAAATGCTGGGTAACTTTCGGTGCTGGACCCCGGACTTATTTCACCGGCATTATCACCTTCATTTCAGGCTAAATAACCTAGATGTTGATACAGAGTCGTAAAATAACACAATAAAAATTATTATTATTATTATTATTATTACTTACTTACTTACTTACTTACAAATGGCTTTTAAGGAACCCGAAGGTTCATTGCCGCCCTCACATAAGCCCGCCAGCGGTCCCTATCCTGTGCAAGATTAATCCAGTCTCTATCATCATAACCCACCTCCCTCAAATCCATTTTAATATTATCCTCCCATCTACGTCTCGGCCTCCTTAAAGGTCTTTTTCCCTCCGGTCTCCCAACTAACACTCTATATGCATTTCTGGATTTGCCCATACGTGCTACATGCCCTGCCCATCTCAAACGTCTGGATTTAATGTTCCTAATTATGTCAGGTGAAGAATACAATGCGTGCAGTTCTGTGTTGTGTAACTTTCTCCATTCTCCTGTAACTTCATCCCGCTTAGCCCCAAATATTTTCCTTAGCACCTTATTCTCAAACACCCTTAACCTATGTTCCTCTCTCAGAGTGAGAGTCCAAGTTTCACAACCATACAAAAGAACCGGTAATATAACTGTTTTATAAATTCTAACTTTCAGATTTTTTTGACAGCAGACTGGATGATAAGAGCTTCTCAACCGAATAATAACACGCATTTCCCATATTTATTCTGCGTTTAATTTCCTCCCGAGTGTCATTTATATTTGTTACTGTTGCTCCAAGATATTTTAATTTTTCCACCTCTTCGAAGGATAAATCTCCAATTTTTATATTTCCATTTCGTACAATATTCTGGTCACGAGACATAATCATATACTTTGTCTTTTCGGGATTTACTTCCAAACTGATCGCTCTACTTGCTTCAAGTAAAATTTCCGTGTTTTCCCTAATCGTTTGTGTATTTTCTCCTAACATATTCACGTCATCCGCATAGACAAGAAGCTGATGTAACCCGTTCAATTCCAAACCCTGCCTGTTATCCTGAACTTTCCTAATGGCATATTCTAGAGCGAAGTTAAAAAGTAAAGGTGATAGTGCATCTCCCTGCTTTAGCCCGCAGTGAATTGGAAAAGCATCAGATAGAAACTGACCTATACGGACTCTGCTGTATGTTTCACTGAGGCACATTTTAATTAATCGAACTAGTTTCTCGGGAATACCAAATTCAATAAGAATATCATATAATACTTCCCTCTTAACCGAGTCATAAGCCTTTTGAAATCTATGAATAACTGATGTACTGTACCCTTATACTCCCATTTTTTCTCCATTATCTGTCGAATACAAAAATCTGATCAATAGACGATCTATTACGCCGAAAACAGCACTGATGATCCCCAATAATTTCATCTACGTACGGAGTTAATCTCCTCAAAAGAATATTGGACAAAATTTTGTACGACGTCAACAAAAGTGATATTCCTCGAAAGTTACCACAGTTGGTTTTGTCCCCCTTTTTAAAAATAGGTACAATTATGGACTCCTTCCATTGTTGTGGTACAATTTCCTTTTCCCAAATTGCAAGTACAAGTTTATAAATTTCGCTATATAATGCACTGCCACCCTCTTGTATTAATTCTGCTGGAATTTGATCGATACCTGGAGACTTGTACTTTTTCAGATTTTCTATCGCAATTTCGACTTCTGAAAGCGTGGGTTCGGGTATAAATGGCTCAGCAGTTTGTATTTCAATTTCGTCCCGATCATTTCTATTTGGCCTATGTACATTTAGTAGTTGCGCAAAATAGTTTTTCCATTTGTTTAGGATTGATGGAGAGTCTGCAAGCAAGTCACCATTCTCATCCTTGATCACGTTTACCCTTGGCTGATATCCGTTCTTAAATTCCTTTATACCCTTATATAAATCTCGAATGTTTTTATTCTTACTATTTGTTTCTACCTCATTCAGTTTTTCCTTCAAGTAACCTCTCTTTTTATTCCTAAGTGTACGACTTGCTTCCCGTCTTTCATTGAAATAATTATCTCTCTTCTCCTCAACTGGATCCTGTAAGAACTTCAATTTTGCCTGTTTCCTTCTTTCTACTACCATGCAACAATCTTCATCAAAACATGGTTTCTTTTTCTTAGTTTCATAATAACCTATGCTCTGCTCAGCTGCAATTTTGATACTATCTCTGATATTTTCCCACACGCTATTAATATCTAATTCTTTCTCAACTTCGTCGGAACTTTCTAAAGTTGCAAACCTATTCGAAATTTCGACCTGATAATTTTGCTTAGCTTCCTCGTCCTTTAATTTCAAAATATTGAATTTAGTAATATTAACTTGTTGCTCTACTCGCTTGGCTACTGATAATCTTTCTCTTAATTCTCCAAAATTCTCCAATCACCAAATAATGGTCAGAATTACAGTCTGCACCCCTGAAAGTTCGAATATCTACTATACTAGTATGTCTCCGTTTATCTATCAAGATGTGATCTATTTGGTTGTGTGTCAATCCATCTGGAGAAGTCCAAGTATATTTATGTATATCCTTATGGGGGAATGTTGTACTTTTGACAATTAAATTTTTCGATGTGGCAAAGTTG
>JAJSOF020000023.1:28475990-28535990 GCA_025594305.2 Periplaneta americana | reverse complement strand
ATTGCTAAGTTTTATTTAATGTAACGTGTCCATAAGTTCCCTTTACTTCTTGTTGAATATGTTGCAGAAATAATTACAAAACTGTGTTATTTTAATGTCAAGAGAATTTTACATGATAACGTAATCTGTTCGCATCAACATTTTAAGTTTAGAATTGAAGCTATTTTGAGGTTTAATAAAACATAATTTATATTGTGATTTTAAATTAGCACATCTACCTTCCTTAATTGTAGACAGAAAATTTACCGTACCACTCCTATGACACTAATGTAGTACGTACGTGTTACTTCGTCTCTTAGGTAGCAGATAAATACAATAATTCAGTACTCTTACTGTAGTATTAAAATGCAGAAAAATTGAATGTGCGGAATATCATACATAACATTATGTTTAATTATAATCTATAATAGCGAATATAGGAATATAAGTTAAATATAGTAAACATAGCCTATAATTTCCATATGGCATAACATATATGTAATGGCAGGGCATTGGAGACCACTAAAATTAGACAGAAAGGGGCAACTCGTACAGTAAACATAACCTATAAGTTCAACATATCTAAATATCCGTGCGGTGCAATTGAAAATTATTGAATCGTGCATAAATGAATGTACAAGAATTTCGCGATATTTAATAGCAATGAAGGCAGATATTACACATACAAACAACGTAATTTTCACACCAAACATAATATTACTCGTAAGTGAATTATGTCTGAAGTGTATCATAATCATTGTTTAAAATTTTATTAATGCAATTACACTACATTTTAGAGAAATATATTTTATTTTTTATGCATTCCAACTAATTTATATGGTTGAAACGCCGCCCTTCGTGATCGGGTTAAGCGAGTCACATGGTCTGCCTTACGACCTGTATTAGATTACATTGGCAGTGACACCAGCGAATAGGGATTATAAAGAATGGACACTCAGCGAATTTTCGTGTGTTTTGTTTCTCTGTGCGCCAGCGGCTAGTTCCACTTTCAAGCGCTAGAGGTAGTGTAATCGAGCATACGCTGAGATAATAATTGAGAATAGAATCACAGTCTAATACTTAATATTAGCGGTATTAGACTGTGATAGAATTAAGGCACAGGATCCAAACATCGCCTACCTTATTGCATAATCCAGTAACGCTTTGCTTCAAATAAATTCAAGTTAACAGCTTTTCCTTATTTCTCAGTGACAAACTAGTTGTAATAATAATATTTTATATTTCAGATATCATAAATTATACTATAAAATAATATAATACAGTATAAAATTAAGTATCGAATTCGTTTAATATTTGTATATAATATAATATAGGTATATGGTTTTACTTCTCGTAAGAGTTTTGTTTTTCCATTTTCAGTGCTATCAAATCATTACATATTTTAATTGTTGTTGGAGTCAACGTCTGAACTCTCATTATAAAGGAACTCTAGAGTCTAGATACTACAGTTAATGAAGGATTTATTATTTTATGGATCCAATTTATTTTATTTGAGTACATAATGTACCTAGATGTATTAATTGTATGTGTTATATTTCCGCTGTGTCGACTGCTAGCTGGTGTGATGTCAGCGCCAACTCTAGGGAGAAAGCAGAATCTGACGCTCTAGCTGGCTTGAAGGTCATTGAAATCGGTCCGGCTATATCAAAGGTACCGACGCGAAGTGTCCATTCTTTATAATCCCTATTCGCTGGTGACACAGTCTATTGTTCCTACTACTCACAGCGCTCCAAGCGGCTAGCAACTATCGCGAGAAATGCAAAAAATCATCCCAAGCTTCGTAACTGTATATACTAAACTGTGCTAAAACTGTCCTCCTTTGTCTTAAATTTTTTAATGAGGACATTAACAAGATTTTTCCAATGGTATTGAAAGACTCGTTGTCCATTTTACACAATCACCTGTAGAACACTATGCAACATCACTATTTCAATACTTTTATTTTTAATTCCGTGTTATGTTAGTTGCATGTTTTTCCGCAAATCGAACTGTACTTTATTTTTAGTTAACTTTTGTTTTGTTTGAAATATCTAAAAAAATATCACCCCTAAAATTAATCACATCACTTACGGTTCACTCATTATAATCTCGACCAACAGTATGAAAAATAATATATTGTTGGATTAAAGACACTTAGGATCTGAAGTAAATTAATAATGTTTTGCTATCTCTCTTAGTGGACATTATGAAGACAAATACTAAAATTACAAGAACTGTGGGACAATACAACATAATATCAGTGGTACCGTAGAACAGGGTAAAGTCGATCAAAATTTGGCAATTTTTTATGATATTGAGGTTATGCAATGGAGCGAAGTTCCTTAGAAAATAGCATTTTATCGCCATATCCTTCACTTATGAAGGCACGTTACAAGAATTGAATTACAATCTATCAAAAACTGATTCTTTTATTTGACTCGTGATCGAAGTTACCTGCCTAAATAGGGTAAAGTCGATCACCATTGAATTTTTAGTTTAAGATCGATTTTAAAATATTGCGGAGTAAAGTCGATCACTGTTTATGTTTTTAAAAAACAAATTAAGTGTATTACTTACATTTTATTTGTTATAAGGTGTATAAAACAATAATAATCTCCAATATATGCCTATAGCATTATATAGTGTATCTTTTGTTACTGTGATCATACTATTCGATACAATTAGGCCTATAGGTATCCAGTGTACAAACGTGACTATGACTGCCAACTTATAAAACATAAAAACACATTTTAATACTTCACATACCAACAAACAAAGATTTAAGAATTCAAAATTTACATTGAAATGCCACACTTCAATTACAATCTAAAATGCAATTCAACATTGCTTAGGTTTATATCAGCTGTTATTTGAAATATTCCCCTCCTCATGTCACTTTAGAAACTACGTTGTTACCATCGTCAGGTACAGAAGGATGTAAAAAATATGTTCCTTTGGCAGTGCTTCTCTTACGCAAGGTATTCACCATAATTTCGTCTTCCTCTTTCCCCACTATCCCATCAATATCAGCTATACTATGACACTTTTCTGTTTATAAATTTAGTCTTAGTTGCAAGTATTTCGGTGAACAATTTATTCTTCCTGCTGGTCCTATCTGCTTCGAGTAGGTCGATGGCATGATCGACTTAACCCTAAAAAGATACAAGTTTTCTTAAAATAATAAGTTTCAATACTAACATTTACGAACTGCAAAACTATTATTTCAGGATACAATCTCAACGAAAAGTACTTACGTATAATTCCTGTCTTCTTTCACTGCTGACGATAATTTAGAGTCTGTAAGACTTTGTTTTCATTTAAGAGAAAAAGTTGAAAATAACAATTTTCACTTCAACGGTAATTACACAGTGTTCCTATTGTTGGCATTCGCAGGCTTTTTGTTGTCCCTCTCGCTTACATTTGCAAAGTCAGGCAATGAAGTCAGCATAACAAAATTTTAACAAGTAACTAAGAAAATATATAATTTTCAATAAAAATCACAAATAATCGATTATACACCCACAGATTGACTTTACCCACTTCTACGGTATTTCGTCTAATTGGATGTATTAAATACCTATATTAGAGTTACAACGGTTTGAAGGACTGGATGGACACCAAACTATCAGCTTTAACAAAATGTTATGCTTTCGCCTACAAATTGCCTGTAACAATGCACCCACATTCTGTTGCTCGTGAAGCACTTTCCATAAATAAGCACCATTATGCAGCAAATAACAATTGTGCCTTTTTTAAATGAACATAAAACGTTCCATGTTGTATTATTGGGCATTTTTAGCGAGCATTATTGTGTTACTGGTATAAATATGTATGCCTACCCAACGACCACGCATGGGATAAATATAATACCAGCACGCTCTGCGATTGAGCGATAGATCCTTCAATTCCCGGAGGAGGGACCAGATTTGAGGAGCGTGTTGAAGTCTCCTCGGGAAATGGGGAGCGGTAAAGAATGCTTCATATATATTTGGCTTCACTTCAAGTGATTTATACCACGGCCGGATCCCCTGGCTGTGATGATCTCGCAGCCAGGAGGGACTACCGGATGTACAATAAATAAAAGAAATAGAAAATGTGGAGGCTTTAGCACAGGCGGAGTCCATAAACGACTGCACGTGGACGAGCGGGTGTTGCAGGTGGTTACTTTATTATTATTATGATTATTATTATTATTATTATTATTATTATTATTATTATTATTATTACTATTATTATTATTATCATCATCATCATCATCATTACTACTGTTATTAGTTTAGTTGAATTTAATTTGGTTTATCTTAGTAAGCATGATGATAGATAGATTCCGATAGTCAATATAATGTAATATAATCGAATAATTTTATTTAGAATTCAGTCTAAATGACATATTATAGTTTAAAATCAATAACACTTAAAGATGTAAAAATAGTTTTCGATTTGACAAAGTCTGTTGTAATTTTATATTTTTAATGACTTTTACCTAAACTAAACTAAACTAAACTAAACTAAATCAAATTAAATTCAACTAATCTAACGACTGCACGTGGAAGAGCGGATGTTGCAGGTGGTTATTTTATTATTATTATTATTATTATTATTATTATTATTATTATTACTATTATTATTATTATCATCATCATCATCATTACTACTGTTATTAGTTTAGTTTAATTTGGTTTAGTTTAGTTTAGTTGAATTTAATTTGGTTTATCTTAGTAAGCATGATGATAGATATATTCCGATAGTCAATATAATGTAATATAATCTAATAATTTTATTTAGAGTTCAGTCTAAATGACATATTATAGTTTAAAATCAATAACACTTAAAGATGTAAATGATCATTGCATATTATAAAATTGGAATGCAAACGTTTTCGCCCTTGGGCATCATCAGGCATTTTACTCACAATATCTTATACAATTGTTGTTATATCTTTGCTGTGAAATGTGTACAGATAAATTGATATTTACAATCTTGTGTATATTAATAAACAACTATTTACATGGTTAACTCTATGGTAAATAACAATCTGAAATTTAAATGAATACAGATATTAAAATTATATGTAATAAAATTGTAACTAAAATGTTGCATTGAGCTTATATTTCTTAATTATAAAATTGTGATCATTAGAATAACATAATGAAAACATATGATTCCTCTTAAACTTCATAATAGGCCAATATACTTCTGTAAAATATCAATTTTTCTGTACACATTTCACAGCAAAGATATAACAAAAATTGTATAAGATATTGTGAGTCAAATACCTGATAATGCCCAAGGGCAAAACGTTTTCATTTCAATTTTATAATATGCACTGATAATTTACATTAAACTATGATATGTCAATTTATTTAATTTTTGTTTTATTGGGTTATTTTACGACGCTGTATCAACATCTAGGTTATTTAGCGTCTGAATGAAATGAAGGTGATAATGCCGGTGAAATGAGCCCGGGGTCCAGCACCGAAAGTTACCCAGCATTTGCTCGTGATATGTCAATTAGACTGAACTCTAAATAAAATTATTAGATTATATTAGTTTAGTTTAGTTTAGTTTAGTTTAGTTTAGTTTAGTTTAGTTTAGTTTAGTTTAGTTTAGTTTAGTTTAGTTTAGTTTAGTTTAGTTTAGTTTAATTGAATTAAATTCAGTTTAGTTCAGTTCAGTTTAGTTTAGTTTAGTTTAGTTGAATTTAATTTGATTTAGTTTAGTTTAGTTTAGTTTAGTTTAGTTTAGTTTAGTATAGTTTAGTTTAGTTTAGTTTAGTTTAGTTTAGTTTAGTTTAGGTAAAAGTCATTAAAAATATAAAATTACAACAGACTTTGTCAAATCGAAAACTATTTTTAAAAAATTGGGTAAAATTATATTCAATATATTCCTGTACTGTGTAAATATTTTTGCTAAAAAGCATATCTTTTAATTTGGTTTTTAAAACTCCACTATTACCAATACACAGGGTTTTCATTTCGAAACTTTCCCAGTCTAAATAACTAATTATTTAAATTGAATTCAATTTAAACAAAAAACAAGTCAATTTAGATATTGAGGAGGAAGTCTGAAAACCAGGCTTAATTGCATTTTAGATTTCACCCCCACACCCCAGCCCCCACTTTTAAATTTAAAATGCACCCTTAAGTTATATTTTTATACTTAAATATGAAAGGGCATTCAATTGTTTATACATCTCATTTGTTTTCACATCTTTTGTTTTCTATCGTCGCCTGGCAACCTGTATTTTTGTTATTATCAGTTGATTGTAGGATGAAAACATCTTATTTTGTACAATTTCCTAAATTTAATCAATAAGGATTATTTTTGTTCTCTCTTGAAGGGTATGTACCATTTTAAAATAATTTAATACACAAACACAACTATTACATGAAATGCTCATTAAGTTTTTGTAGCTTTATTCTCTTCAGCTCTAATCAACAATAACAACAATCCAGCGGTTGGGATCTTTCCGCATTCTTCGGGTCAAGCGTCATGTAAACACACTGTACATTTGGTGCTGCTGCAGTTATATTGTCAGACTCCAAAGCAGCTATTCAAGCAATACTCTCTAAACACACACCTTCATCTCAAACAGCAGTAATAACTAAAATGCTCTCTCAATTAATATCACTCAATAAAAGAATTGTATTCCAATGGATACCATCCCATTGTGGAATCCTGGGAAACGAGAATACGGATGCACTAGCAAAGAAGGGCAGCACTGCTACTTACAGACCTGTTACTAAATCTACGTATTACTCTGTGAAAAGATTTATTAAATCTACATACTTAGACTTCAACAAACTAAATTTAATAACACAATCTCAAGGGAAAAAAATGGAACTCTCTGCATCATAATCCACAGTTAATTCCCGATTTACCACGAAAATCGTCTGTAGTTGCATTTAGATTGGCAACAGGCCATGATTGTTTGGCTAAACACCTGCATAGAATTAGAATATATCAGTCCCCTAACTGCCCATTGTGCAACTCAAACCAAGAAATGGATTCGGAACACCTCAAAATCTGTGCTTCAGTGGCTGACCATGATAATATCTTTGAAAAATATTGGAGTGCAAGAGGTCAAATGACTTTATTGTCAAACGTCTGGCATTAGAAAACAACAACAACAACAACATATTTGGTGTTGCTACTTAACATTTCACGAAAGCATTGTTAGAATGGTCTTATGAGCAGGCAGTATAAGCAGGCATCGGATGCGTTCAAGCAGGCGGTGATTAAGACAAAACAAATAAAACGCATTTACCGTTGAATTCGGGGACACTGATTCATAAATTCAGCGGCAACTAGGAGGAAAATGAGGTGTAACGCAAGGGAGGGGATTCGTGAGTATGCCTACATGATAACGCACCTCCTTTTGGGCTCTGAAACATCAATCGAACGCCACGGTAAACCACTCTGTCACATCACTTACACAGTCGGCGATGCGTGCTTTATTGAAGAGCGTATGTACGGATTTCAGTCATACATCAGCAAATTCTATCACCATGACGATTAGTACAATATTTGTAGTCACGTGGATAATGTGACAGCTTGATTTCCCGTGTAATAACTGGTGATTGAGGTGCTTTGCCACGGGATTATACTGCCTATGTCCTCAATCAATTGAGAACTATTTGGTGTCAAATCGTTTCCGCAATTTTTATCTCTGGATTGACGTAATATTGTGACATATAAATATTAAAGTTAGGACTACGCTACTGATATCACAGACACAGCAATAAGGCCTGTAGATTAAAGCTCAGTTGCATAAAAATCACTGACTATAGCAGTGATGTCAAAGCAAGCGCATTTTTCTGACCTTGGCGTCGTGCGCGGGCAGCAAGAGCTAAGTATGGAAAGAGGAAGGGTTGTGTACAATATATGAATAAGCAACCTGTTTGATTAAGAAAACAGTGGTGCTCAAACTTCAAACGGAACGTGAAATTTTATGACGTTATTTTTATATGGCTTCTTTCTGTTTAATATTATCTATATTGTCTGTAAAACTAACACTGATTTCTTAATATTGCACTTGTGTTTTAAATCTTAATAACATAATAGAGAGTTAAGAAGGAATATTCACTTAAATTCCGTAGTAGTATAATATTATACTGTATTAGGTGGACGAAACACATTATTCATAAAGAAAGTGATATTCCAAAGAAAGAGCTTGAGTATGACATGATAAGTTGGAATTTATATTGATGGTATCTTTAGCCTTACAAAAGTAATCAATAAACTAATCAAAACAATATTACAGTACAAAGCAAAGTTACCGAGGTACTGTATCTGTTTTAAGTGTAACTAATATTACATAACAAAACTCTTATCGCATTATGCATATAAGGTGATATTGGTGAGCAACTTCCTATCATCAGAATATTAAATTATTTTCTCGAAATCTGCTGAAGCTGTAGAGCTGACATTTTTACAACACATGGGCACGTATGTTTTGCTTATGATGTAACAGTAGTTGCTTTGTTAATTCATTTCCTTACGAACAATTTCCATGCGAATATTTTCAAAATTTTTAATACACTATCTTCAGTAATACGTAGGCCTATATACGGTATATTAGACTTACGAAAACATTCTTAAGGCTACTAAAAGCCTTTCACTTTTCTATACGAAAAGTTGAGAAAACATTTCTTATGAATAAAAAAAAATCGAACTTATGAAAAATGAGCATTAAAATTAAAACATACATTTAGAATTGACCAAATTTATGAATACTCTTTAATGAAATTCTATCATAAAAATAGAACGAAATTTGTAGCTCAGCCACATGCTCATAATACGAGACGAAATGAAATTCTTAAATTAGTTGAACCTAAATATTTCACATCTGCTGCTTTACTACACAGTACAAATTATGGTCCACGGCTATATAATTCGATAATAAAATTTCATCCAGAATTGACTACTTTAAGCAATGAAATTTTCAGATCCAGAATTAAAAAATTTATATGACAGACTTCCCTGTATATATATTATGTACCATGTATTGTAAAACAAGTTTATTTCTATCCTAAGTGTATTTTTCTATTTTATCTTGGTTACTATGTCAACATGACCTGCACTAATTATACTACTAATAATAATTTAATATTAATCCATCAATCTAAACATCGTCTCTTTTTTCACTCAGTTATTATTAGTATTATTATTTACTAATTTTATTACAATCTTTATGTGAGCTTTTTCTTAAGTATTTTGTCTACAAAGTATGTGTATCTATGTAACGGAACTGTCCCCGAACACGAGCTTTGCTCTTTCGGGGTATTTTAATGTAACGTTTTTATGTATATGTTATTATTAAATAAATAAATAAATAAATCTGCTACTTATACTTCTCAGACAAATCTAAAAATTGACATGGATACAGTTTTAATAAGTTCTCTTCCCTTTATCTATTGAATCAGTGCTGGCCATCCCTGAATACAGATGGGCCAAGCGGCATAAACCACCTCTTTCATCTGTCTCTTTCCTTTCCGCTGTAAAGCGCTCAGGGTCTCCTGGGCTCTAAAACGCGTGCTTGCTCCTGTGGGCATCAATTGACATGCCTGGACTATAGGTTATTTTTATCTGAACATTAGTAAATAACTTGAGGTTAGTTTTTATAATAATTAAATAATTTATTTTTTTTTAATCGGGCAGAGTTAAGGCCAATTTCTATCTGACGCTTTTCCAATTCACTGAGGGCTAAAGCAAGAAGATGCACTACCACCTTACTTTTTAACTTCGCTCTACAATATGCCATTAGGAAAGTCCAGGATAACAGACAGGGTTTGGAATTGAACAGGTTACATCAGCTTCTTGTCTATGTGGATGACGTGAATATGTTAGGAGAAAATTCACAAACGATTATGGAAAAACACGGAAATTTTACTTGAAGCAAGTAAAGCGATAGGTTTGGAAGTAAATCCCGAAAAGATAAAGTAGCCTATATCATTATGTCTCGTGACCAGAATATTGTACGAAATGGAAACATAAAAATTGCAGATTTATCTTTCAAAGAGGTTGAAAAATTCAAATATCTTGCAGCAACAGTAACAAATATAGATGATACTCGGGAGGAAATTAAACGCAGAATAAATATGGGAAATACCTGTTATTATTCGGTTGAGAAGCTTTTGTCATCCAATCTGGTCTCGAAAGAACTGAAAGTTAGAATTTATAAAATAGTTATATTATCGATTGTTCTATACTGTTGTGAAACTTGGACTCTCACTTTGAGGGAGAAACAGAGGCTAAGGGTGTTTGAGAATAAGGTGATTAGAAAAATATTTGGGGCTAAGAGGGATGAGGTTACGGGAGAATGGGAAAAGTTACACAAAACAGAACTGCACGCATTGTATTCTTCTCCTGACATAATTAGGAACATTAAATCCAGACGTTTGAGATGGGCAGGGCATGTAGCACGTATGGGCGAATCCAGAAATGCATTTAGAGTGTTACTTGGGAGACCGGACTGGAAAATATCTTTGGGGAGGCCGTGACAAAGATGGGAAGATAATATTAAAATGGATTTGAGGGAGGTGGGCTATGATGGTAGAGACTGGATTAATCTTGCTCAGGATAGGGACCGATGGCGGGCTTATGTGAGGGCGGCAATGAACCTCCGGGTTTCTTAAAAGCCATTTCTAAGTAAGTATAAGTTCTGTATATGGAGTTGCTACATAGAATTCAAATAGGAAAACTACTTAAAATGTTCTACGCTTTTTACTCATCTTGTGTACAGTACACTAAATTATTACTGGTGATGGAAAGCAACCTTGTTTAACTCTTCTATTTATTGCTTCAAAATTGTCATTCCCTTCTTTACCAGTATCAATTCTAATTTTACCTCTTTTGTGTGCGATCCAGAAGATGTAAAGTTCATATTCTTATTTTGGTGAATGTTCGATATTTCATTTATGTAAGTTTCTTGAATAATAGTTCAACTAAATAAAATATAAACAGTAGAAATGTCGCCTTCCTGACATTCATTTTTTCCATTATTTCAAGATAGCATCGATAGAAACATCTGATCAATAAGTTTCTTTCATCTCAAGTTTACATTTTAAATTAAATTTCTATGAAGTTGATAGAAACAGAGGTCCATAATGAATGTCTGCCCATTCACTAATTTTAAATAGGCTTACAACTGCACAATTTAAAGCTATTTAAATACCTATCGATTAACACCGAAATGTATCGAATTTCAATGCACGGCTTAAATCAATGGCAGAAAGAGTGCTTTAGAAATTACAGGAGCGTTACATTCAAAATAAGCGAATAGACAACAATTTCTATGCAAAAAACGCTTACCCATGCTTTATTGTAGTGGGTCACAACACTCCCTATCCATTGATGTTGAATTTGTTTCATTTTCCATTCCACTGCGAGGGCTGGAGGGGAACAAGTCATTATATACACAGGGAAAAAAAAAGATTAAAACATATCTGAGGTTTCAATAAATTGTACAGCACCAGCTATGTGCTTATCTCTTTGCACTGTTTTATATTGCGTATCAGCTGTATTGCGGTTTCGCCGTCAGGAGCGCTAGTTACCAAAATCGAAGCTAACACGTACAAACTTGTGTGCGATTATATCGAAATGGCGTTTAGCGCGATGCCTATATCATTACGCTTTGAAACAACTGCATTAAAATATAAGTAAATGTTGGTGAATGTGTATTGTTTTGTGTACTTTTATTGTATATGATACAGCATTTTATTTATACAGAGATATGCTATCTATCTGACAAAAAAAGTGGGATTGGGTTAATTGTTAAGTTGCATAGTTACACGAAATGTGAAAGGCGTTATGCGATTTTAAAAAATGGGCTATTCATAATACAAAATAAACCTATAAAATTGACAATAGCATAGTCACAATATTGTTAATATGAATATTATGTCTTCAATATTCATGGTATTATAATCATAACTAAATCTGAGGAAGATCTACAACTTATATATATAATCACCGGATTTGATATTAACTCATTTTCAAGTATAAAAAAAATACAGAATTTAGAAAACAGTAACAAATTGTGAGAAAAACCTTTGTGAGAGATCGTGTTTATTTGCTTGGTTTCCGCACAAAACCAATACGCGGTAAGTGTGAAATACCACATTCAGTATTCCCAACGTAACACACATAACAATTTCCCTATTCTTACCGCTTAAGCGTCATATTCATTTTACTGCTTTAGGCTTTTAACATATTATTTTTAAAGACGTTCAATATAGTAATAATTATAAATTGGAAACTTACCACTGCAATTTCACCTAAATTGCACTGTTAATTATTGTTTTTAAATATTTGCAAAAATTAAGTAAACTCTACAACTCCACTAAAGTTACTGCATTCGTGATGCAAGTAACATTAAGGAAGCCGTGAAAAAATCAACAAGATCCCAGACTCATCATAGACTGGGAGAAAAAAAGACAGACGCATATCACGGCCTGCTGGAGTATAGTAAAGAAGAAAACATTTTATAGCAACAATGTTGAAGATAGATATATTTGTTTTCGAAAGTTGCCGTCATTGAACAGAAACCAAGATGGAGATTTCATTGCAACTAATTAAAAATTCCTCTTTCAGGTACGTAATAAACTATCTTCGCACAAAATAATGTACGATACACGAGCGGTATGTTTGTTTTCATGTTCTCGGAAATTAAATAGCTCAACTACGTTTCGCTTTTTCAATCTTTTCCTCGAACATGAAAACGTCAACATACCGCTCTTGTAACGCATATTACTATTGTTTATGTATAGGCCTACTTAAATGACTAACCATGTATAATAATTATTTAAGTTTAAATTCAACTTACTGCAAGATGTAGATCCTTAAATTAATTATCTAGTGACATTTATTAGGACTATTTCATGAATAAAATAAAAACGTAAATAATATACATCTCAAATTCGCTCACAAAATGTTATTATTGTACACTTATGAATACTTAACCTATTCAGACATTGTGAAGTTGAAATAGATGAATATCGATTACTGCAATGAAGAAATTGGATGTTATTCAGTAATGCCAATTGAGAAAAGCGAAATACAGGTTTAAAAATGTTAATTGCATGTACTACGCGTTTCTCTTATTATAACAAATACATTTTCATTATCTGCTGAAATCATAATTTCATTTAAACATTTTATAATACAACTAGCCGTACCCGTGCGCTCCGCTGCACCCGTTAGAAATAAATATAAAGTAATTACATAATTAAAATAGGACATTTGATCCAGGGAACATTCGTGTTTGATAGAAGGATAAATCATTTAATATGTTACTTAATTTAAATTGCATCCAAATAATTAAAATGCGATCATTTTGGTCCCGAGACCACTCATTGGTGCAATGACAATTCCTTTAACATGTTTCTAATTTTTATTACATGCAACCATAGTTTAATGAACATTGACATCATTTAGATTTAATGTGTAGGCTATATTTATTTTACTTGTTATAGGTTTCCATTGAATTACGGTAATAACTTAATTTTAACCCTTGTTTTCTACGTATTCAGTAAATGGCTTGGCCCACTATGGTTCTGAACCCTTCAAATAACTTAAATTATATGATATAATATTACATTACATATATTATATTATATTATATTATATTATATTATATTATATTATATTATATTATATTATATTATATTATATTATATTATATTATATTATATTATGTTATCTTATATTATATTATATTATGTTATATTATATTATCTTATATTATATTATATTATATTATATTATATTATATTATATTATATTATATTATATTATATTACATTACATTACATTATATTACATTATATTATATCAGAAGTTACTGTAATAACATTATAGCATTATGTCCATCTAGAGAAACTACACTTTCCAATCGTGAAATAATAATTAATTATACAAATCGGTTAATTTAGCTTCCGATATTACTTCATACAAACACAGAAACATTCTCTGTAGGCTATCTTTCATAGCTTTCGATTGTTGCTGTCCAAGGCCCCTTATAGACGAAGCCATTTGTTTTTTATTTCATTATACGGCCTTAGATGGCAGTTATTTTAATTTTAAAACTCATTTATCTCATTAAATATCAGTCCTATCAAAATTTTTCATGGAATAAAACTTATCGCACATTATTTTTAAAGAAACTTTTGTTATGTAAACTTTTCACAAAAATCAATAATAAGCGAGATATTTCGATTTATTTAATTCAGGCCCCCTTATAACCCCCTTTTAAATAATGTATTTTGAATGCCATATAGCCTAAAATCTAAGTTACAACGAACATAAATTATATTCCAATTTTCATCGAAATCCGTTAATCCATTATCGCGTGAAAAGGTAACAAACATACAGACAGACAGACATACATACATACAAAAATTTCAAAAAAGCTAATTTTGGTTTCAGGCTGGTTAATTATATATGTTAGGACCAATTATTTTTGGAAAATCGAAAATTACCAGAAAAATTTCGGCTACAGATTTATTATTAGTATAGATTACAAATAAACTGATTAAGAGCTACATTAACTAAATGAACAAATGTTATGAAAAAGTGTCATATGGAATTAGAAGATGAAGATGTAGATGTGGAAGTAGGATTTCGTATTTTATTTAGTATAATGGATTCATGCTCATCGATTCACGGGGAAGCAGTTGGCGACACTGACTAAAAAAAGAACGTCCATGCGGTAAATTGACAGCGATAAATCGAGCTGCAAAAATTATCGCGATATATGACTGTGATTGGTTGGAATTCAAAATTTCATTACACTTCATTGGTCGAAAATGGAATGACGTCATATAAATAAAATGGTCTACATAAATGTTAGCATCAATATTATCATGCCCATTCACACAAACGCCGTTATAATAATCAAGATTGATCAAAGGTAGAGAGATATTTCCATTTGCAAACTTCTTCCCAGTATTGGAGATTTAAAATTGTATCATTCATCAAACATGATCAAAGTTGTTACTGTTGTTTATAGATGGCTTGGTCGGTCATAACTAGAGACAGGAATCTTAGCCACTGCTATTTGAGGTTAAGTGAATACGGAGCTTGTGCAATGAGCCAAATGAATTGACGAAGAGTAGTGGCGCGTGGTGCTGTACGATTAAAACAGACTACTCCCGCATCAAAGACAGGGCTGTGTTGTGCATTACAAAAGAATAAACATAGCCTTTTGCTGTAAACTTTTAACTTAAAATGTTACTGCGTCAGAGGCAGTACTCTTAACATGTTTAAGCCTATAAGATTTGATATAAATTTTTACCCTAAAATGTTACTGTTTCACAGATACCGCTCTTAATGCAATGTTTAAGCCCATATTACGATAATCTGTGTTGTAAAATTTTAACTTGAAATACGAAACGGGAGAAAAGTACATAAATGTGAATAATTTTAGAGAGCCTAGTACTTTTTGAATATAATGTGTTATAAAAAACAGATTTATTTCAATGGCCAATATCTCTAAACTAGTATAGGCTAATACTTCCTGCATAAAATGTTTTATAAAAACAGATTTATTTCAATTCCCATCTAACCTAACCTCTTGTACGCCCATGAAGTCTATCCTATATCTAGCTAATTATTTTGCTACTAATGTTACGCCTCCTGTTCTATAAAAACTCGTCACATTTCAAGTACCAAATCTCACAACCTTAATCCTTTGCTGTGGTAGCTCTAGAGAATCAGTCCCACTCCGAAGCTTATGTTGGGATTTCGTAACAATCTCTTTATTACGGTGATAGATTGTTAGTCCTTTGCCCAACCCCCAAGGTGGAGGTCCATCCCTTATCGGCTGTCTGCGACTGCTTATTCAATATATTTATTTGCAGTATTTGGAGGCCGTCTCCTCTATCCGCAACCTGAGGGTGAGGACAACCGACATTTTAAATGTGAAAATTTTTAGAGGATCTTGTTTGCGCTTTATAAGTTCTTATTGCTTCCATTGTTATTATTTTGTGTTTTGTTTAATGTTTAGTATAGAATTCTCCACCTATATTGTTTGAGTGGAAGCATAGCCATTTTTGTATACAGACGTTCTCTCTCAAGGCTAACCGCCATGTTCCAACCATTTCTATGAATCATAAATAATACAATACAGTAAGTGCCACATCACCAGTGGATTTCTCTGTATCGTCAAGAAGTTCCAAGACGGCTACTCAATAAATACAAATGGAGGTAACCTTGTACTAATTTTATTTATTACGGGACATGCTCCTACAGACCTAAAAGGCGACACCATTATGAAATATTTAGATTTCACCGTTCTTATGTCAAGATTTGAAGTTCGCTTATAGGAACCGGATACAAAAAAGAAAGAGCCTTAAGTATGGCTTGCTTCATAAGGGAAGTGAAATCATAAATCCAGTACGAAAACAATGCTGGATTAGGCAAAATTAAAGACTAGCTATTTTTCATCTCACTAAATTTACTATTTCACGTACAGATCTCTGCGGCTCAGCATATTGCAAGACCACAGAAGAGAGGCATAATGTGAGGAGCATATCAAAGTTAGATAACTCCATTTTTTTGCAATTTCGAAATATCGATTGTTTCTCATAGAATTTTGTGTGCTGAATGCGATTCTGGAACTGTTTAGGTTCAAAAACGGACAGAACAGAGCGAAAATAGCAGTTAATTGTGCGCTTTAGAATGAAAATGATGTAGACAACTCCACTGTGGCTTGGTATCAAATTGGGACAATTCCTTCTGTAGCCAATGACAAGCCCACATTCGTACCACCCTTTCCCATCACGCATCGCGAATCCAACATGGCTGATTTTTTATATAATCGGTTTGTTAATGAATAAGTGCTGTTTTACGGAAGTTTGCTTTGAAACCGTGTTAGAAGTGACTTAGATTCAAAACTAGACAATTTCATTTTAAATATGGTTTCGTTTGGTTTCAAAAGGAGACAACTTCATGACTTAGTTTCAGAGATGGACAACTCCACTTTTTAAACGTAAATTTCGACCTAAATATTAATTTTAATGACATTTTGAGACAAAAAATATTTCTATGATCCATAATAATAATAATAATAATAATAATAATAATAATAATAATAATAATAATAATAATAATAATAATAATGGTTTATTTTAACTGGCAGAGTTAAGGCCATTCGGCCTTCTCTTCTACTCAACCAGTATGATAAAAAATTGCTACAATGCTATGAATATAACATAATTAATACAATACAATAAAATACAATACAATTCAAAGCAATACAATACTACAAATACAAGACAATATAATACATAATTAATATAAGACAATGACAATTCTTTTCATCTTCACAACACCAATAAAGTAATTATGTAATAATAGTAATAGTAATAATAATAATAATAATAATAATAATAACAGTAATGATAGTCTTACCTAAAATAAATTAAATTATTAAGCTCGATTACAATTATAACTTCAATTTGACTGCTCCCGTAAGAAATCGTTTAGCCTTTTCTTGAAAGTGGTTATTGTCTGGCAGCCCCTAATCTTCTGAGGTAGAGAATTCCATTCACGGGGGACTGTGACAGTAAAAGAGGATGAATAGTGGGATGTTCTATGGGCAGGAATTGCTAGGATTTGGTTCTCCTGTGACCTGGTGTTTAGATTGTGACTGGAGGTTAAGTAGTTTAAAAAAATGTACGTATAACGGTGACATTGGTTTCCAAGGATCTAGTTCTTCGCCTCTCCTGTAAAAAAAAAACAAAAGTGGAGTTGTCCAACTTTGATACCAAGCTCCTCATATAGTAAAGAACAAAGCAAGAAAAAAATGAGTTGTAACAGTCCTTGACAGATCGTAGGTTTAGAGGATCAAAAAAGGCTACCACTATTATAAATTGTTTAGATTTTGACCATCTTTTATTCATATTTATATTCTTTATTTCCGAAAAAAGAAAACATTTTCGTCGGCCGTTGATCATAAACACGATGAAAATATATCGATTACGTCACTTGGCAAGGGCACATAATTCTGATGTGACCAACCGTCGCACCAACATGCCACATAATTTGTAACGTCCACTAGTGTTTTTGTTCCTCGATTACACTGCATGGCCCCCGTTGTTGCGAGTATATATGTAGAGAAATAAATCTATACAATGAGCCTTATGTAGGTTATACATATGCCATCAACTAAACTATTAAATGGTCATAGGATTGCTTCCTAGCGCGTAATAGCCCGGAGAATACACAGCTGTCAGATAGGAGGGGATGGTCTGCATTAGAGCAGAATATCAAAAAGTTATGATCTCTAACTATGAAGGGATCGTAAATAATATTAAACAACTTGCATAAATGTGCGACGACGTTATTTATTGCGCTACACGTAGGAATATTTATATTTGAGATCTGTATCGGGCTGGAACAACTGTGATGATAGTCAATAATATACCCATATGAATAGCTGACAAGAGAACTAAGAAACATTGCCAATTTTACAGCGTTAGTAGTGGACTACTACGTAAATGACACAGAAGCTAGAACTGTAGTACAGCTGGTCATTTTACCTTTCGCAAACAAATAATGAAGCAATGCTGTCCTCTGTCGTTTTATTTAAATTTTAAATTTAAATTTAAATTATGGTTTATTTAGTCTGCTGTCAAAAAATCTGAAAGTTAGAATTTATAAAACACTTATATTACCGGTTGTTCTGTATGGCTGTGAAACTTGGACTCTCACTTTGAGAGAGGAACAGAGATTAAGGCTGTTTGAGAATAAGGTTCTTAGGAAAATATTTGGGGCTAAGAGGGATGAGGTTACAGGAGAAAGTTACACAACGCAGAGCTGCACGCATTGTATTCTTCACCTGACATAATTAGGAACATTAAATCCAGATGTTTGAGATGGGCAGGGCATGTAGCACGTATGGGCTAATCCAGAAATGCATATAGAGTGTTAGTTGGGAGGCTGGAGGAAAAAATACCTTTAGGGAGTCCGAGACATAGATGGGAGGTGGGATATGATGATAGAGACTGGATTAATCTTGCTCAGCATAGGGACCAATGGCGGGCTTATGTGAAGGCGGCAATGAACATCCGGGTTCCTTAAAAGCCAGTATGTAAGTAAGTTTATTTAACGACACTTGCAACTGCAGAGGTTATATCAGCGTTGCCGGTGTGCCGGAATTTTGTCCCGAAGGAGTTCTTTTACATGCCAGTAAATCTACTGATATGAACCTGTCGCATTTAAACACACTTAAATGCCATCGACCTGGGCCGGGATCGAACCCACAACCTCGAGCACAGAAGGGTCAGCGTTATACAGACTACGCTACCCAGGCCGATTCGTTTTATTTAAAATCTATGGTAAATCTACGAGAGAAAACTCACATTTCATTGCACAGTTCTGCTTACGTATAAGAGATAAGTAAGCTGAAGACATGAGTGAACTTCGATTCACTATACAGAGTGTTTCAAAATGCGGGGCATAATTTCAGGTATGTATTTCCCACATGTAGACAATCAAAATAGTTCATTACAACATGTGTCCGGAAATGCTTCATTTCCGAGTTATGGCCTTCACAACATTGAAATTCACCGGAACGTTTTTCTTTCCGCAGGTCGTTGTCATTACAGAAGATGTTCAAAATGTCCACTTCCTGCTTGAATACAGACCTCACATCGATGTCTCATTGACCTGCGAACACGATCCCAAACTCCAGGAGTTTTGCGTATGTCCTCAGAACATGCCACAATTCGATTCCGAAGGGATTCCAAATCAGGCACCGGAGACGAATAAACCAATGATTTTAAATGGCCCCACAAGTATAAATCGAGAGGGTTCAAATCAGGTGAGCGTGAAGGCCAAGCAATTGGGCCACCTATACCTATCCATCGATCAGGAAACCTTCGATCCAAGTACCGGCGAGCCGTACGACTGAAGTGTGCAGGAGCGCCATCATGCAAGAAGTGAATGTGTTGACGATTGATCAGTGGAGTGTCTTCTAAAACATGAGGTATGGTTCCGGTGAATTTCAATGTTGTGAAGGCCATAACTCGGAAATAAAGCATTTCCGGACACATGTTGTAATGAACTATTTTGATTGTCTACATGTGGGAAATACATACCTGAAATTATGCCCCGTTTTTGAAACACCCTGTATAGGACAGGTGTCCTCAACTGACCGCAGCGCTAGGTTTTTATACGTGCAACGTTTCGCCTGCTGTGTAGCGATGTCTGTGCAGGCGCAAGGACACAGTTCGTTCCCTTTAGTACACAGTGGCGAACCAAAAATGTCAGAAGAAGCGATGTCCGATAGATCATTCACGCCATTGATTTTGTTATTATGGGAAGAGTAATTTCTATTTGCTGAAAAGTCGGTAGTGTTTGGTTTGTGGTAAAGTTCTGCATAACAGAAGGAATTTCAACTCACAACATTATTATTCGTCCTATCACTCAAATGATTATGAAAAATATAAGGAAGAAGAACGTACCACTCTCATCCAAAAATTACTAATAACTAATGTGTATTATATTAATAGTAATAATAATAATAATAATAATAATAATAATAATAATAATAATAATAATAATAATAAACTAAATATTAAACATTTTTTTCCCTAACTCTAGCCGTATAAAAGTAACTAATTTCTACCATTCGTTATCTTAAAGAGGTTTAATAAGCTCATTTGGCATATACTATGTTTCTAGAAAGGAAAAATGTTTGTTAGGTATACTGTGCAGGAAAACAATTTTCTTATGTAGACTGTAGTTTGATGGAGAATAATTATTGAATATAATTTATTAACTTTTATTAGTTTATATTTGTGGCCTTTATTTTCATGTAATAATTTAGTTTACGGTTGTTGAAAGAAGGAATAATTTATGTTAAACATAAAATTCAAGAAACTGTTTCTAGCTTTAGGAAAAAAAAATGGGTCGTTAAACTCAGTGTATTATTTGGCTGATTTCAACATATTTAATGTGCTCGGTTTGTTTACTAATTAGCCAGAAAAAAATTAATGATTGCATGTTTTAAATAAGTTCTAGGATACATTTTATTACGAATGTTTCAAATAGAAACACATGGAATGGTGCATAACCAATAGGCTATAAGAGTGTAAGGGATGCGGACAACTCTTGAATGACTGTACTGGTAGACCGCCACTGACCCGGTTTCAGCTATCATCCCTTCCCATCTCCTGCACAGCGACTGATTCACGTGTAGACTTGTGCACTGTCCAGCTCCTGCTAGCACGACTGTGCGGTCGGTTGACGACGCCTGATATAGGATGTTAAACACAAGACCACGGAGGAAATTATGAAACTGTGTTATTCATTTAATTTATGAAAATATTTTATGGTACGGATTATCCCATTTTTTCGATTAACCGTCCAGTCCATCCCCTTGATCACCATGGATAATAGAGGTTCTACTGTATTTTGTATTAAAACAATACTTATGTATAAAATAAATAATACAGCCTTCTACATTAAATAAGTGTAGTTTCTTAACAATGAATTGCCATGATAACCTGAGGACTAAGTGAAGGGGGCAGCTATAGAGGGCGTAATATTTTAAGCAGTGTGGTGCGCAACAAAACCAAGCTCCGCCACTGGAATGAAACTGTAGCTTACTGATAGTAATATGCGTTACAAGATACGGTATGTTGAAGTTTTCATGTTCGGGAAAAGTTTGAAAAAGCGAAACGTAGTTGAGCTTTTTTAATTTCCAGGAATTAAAAGAAAACATACCGCTCGTGTATCGTACATTATTTTGTGCGAAGATCGTTTATTACATACCTGAAAGAGGAATTTCTAATTAGTTGCAATGAAATCTCCATCTTGGTTTCTGTTCAATGATGACAAATTTGCAAAACAAAAATATCTATCTTCAACATTGTTGCTTTAAAATTTGTTCTACTATACTCAAGCAGGCCGTGATATACGTCTGTCTTTTTTCCCCCCAGTCTATGATGAGTCTGGAATCTTGTTGATTTTTTCACGGCTTCCTTAATGTTACTTGCATCACGAATGCAGTAACTTTAGTGGAGTTGTAGAGTTTACTTAATTTTTGCAAAAATTTTAAAACAATAATTAACAGTGCAATTTAGGTGAAATTGCAGTGGTAAGTTTCAATTTATAATTATTACTATATTGAACGTCTCTAAAAATAATATGTTAAAAGCCTAAAGCAGTAAAATCAATATGTCACTTAAGCGGTAAGAAGAGGGAAATTGTTATGTGTGTTAGGTTGGGAATACTGAATGTGGAATTTTAGACTTTCCGCGGATTGGTTTTGTGCGGAAACCAAGCAAATACGCACGATCTCGCACAAAACAACTTACTCTTCTTCTACATTACAGTTCACTACTGTGTATTTTTTCAAGGTTTTCTGGTGTAAATTTAGGCCTCGTTTCAGTTAAGATATTTATAAATTAATTGAATATCTTCCCAATCTCACAGGATGTGATCAGGCAATACTTAAACAAGGTCATTTCCATGGTGACACCTCTAATATCGTAACTGTAGAAGTTTCTCACAAGTTATCATTCATTAGTTTTACACGTTCCCAACCAGGATTTCTTTTCAAAATGTTCCTGAATTTGGTCCTAAGGCTTCTCCAAATCCACTGTATAAATAAATATAAATGCCTTCGGTGATTTCTGTTTGAGCATTTTGAGTGAACTTCGGATAACTGCAGTTACACTGTGGACTCTCCTAAGTTCGATTGAAAAGAATTGAAAGTTCAGTCCAATAAGGGTAGTGGGTGTGGCAGCTGAAATGAATACAAATTCTTATTGGTTAGCCATCAACGAATACAGTACTGTACTTGCATTTCCTGCCCGCCCCGAGACTTGTGTATGCGCTTCTAGTACCACAGGGGATTCGAAAGTTCCGTCTCACAAATGGCACAATTCTCAAATAGAGAAAGAAGAGTTCATTAATTTAAAATCAGTGATTAAATCTGGTGGCCGGGAGGAAAAAGGTCTTAAGTAAAAATTTTATACTTTTCAGGAAAGCAGTAGAAAGATTGAAATTGGTGTCAATTACAGAGTTGTATAATCAAGATTTTTTTCCTGGATATTATTTGTTTATATTTCTTCTAAAATAGGTAATGTTGCTCATTTAACAATTTTCTTGATTATTTGCAAAAATAGCCGCACTTAAGCCCTTTTAAGACTAGAAGCCAAACTAATAGAAGGAACTATTAAACATAAGACCTTTTTCATGTCAAAATAAATTAGAAATGTGAATTATTAGAAATGCAAAATGGGTCTTAGAATTATAGGACTGTTTACCCTGATGCTTAAAGTTTTAAAAGGAAAGGGCATCAGTATGTGATGAAATGGCTAAAATACAAGTTAGACCTTTTAATAGGGAAGCATGTAAAGTAAACATGTGATGGTTTGTAAGGAATAAAGTATTAAATATTTTTAAGTCCTTTACTCTGTGTGTGCTCGATTCAAAAGTACTTAGGACATTTGGTAACGCTCTATAAATCCAGTCGGGAGTCTTATTTGACTTTAACCGTTTTACCAGATTGTAGAGAATTGTTTCCGCTTTCAGAATATATAAAAATTTCATTTTCACAAATAATTGACTTAAGACCTTTTTCCTCCCGGCCACAGAAATATGGATGACCTAATCAATAAAATATTCTGTTTTCCTTTAATAAAAATATCACTACAAGACACAGAACCAATTCCCATTCAAATGGCAAATGGCAAGCCCGTATAGGGGCGTGTCTAATTTTCCTACGTAAGTAGTCGAACTATTTGATGTAGAACTTGTTTTCTGTCGAACTTAAGAGCTTCCACTGTACTAGATACAAAACACTACAAAAATCTCTCCACTCTGTCCTTCCAGGCATCGTCGTGGCGTCACAGCTTCCCTATTCATCGCAAAAAGTTTCCGTATGTTCGAATTACTGCAAAAGAATAATCAAAATTTGTGTAAAAAATCTGTTGTACCCTTCTAAGTTTCTTTATTCGGAATTTAACCTCCAGGTTCTTTAAAAGCCATAAGTAAGTAAGACAGTGAAAAATTAGAGAAGGGAAAACGATTATGAGTAAAAAAATACTCAAATCTAAATACAACACTTTTCAAAAATTTCGAGGAGGGAAGAGGTTCAAACCCGGTAACCTTCCTCCTTGCATACGCCCCTGCATGATAATAATGTAATATATTTTTCATCCATGTTGAATCTTTCGTACACTACTTTTAACACTTGAATATAAATAATTGATTAAATGGCGATCTTACTCGTGTTAATTATGTAAGCATGTGTGGCTTACAGCCGTTTCGGTGCTACTTGAACCATCCTCAGAGCCTTCTGTATCTCGGCGTCATCTCAACTTTGCTGCCTGTTGTGTGGGTGCGTTCATGTGATGAAGAGTTGTGTCAAATAGTGTGTGTGTTCTGAAATTGATCTGTGTGTCACAGGTGTCTACAAGCTCACATGCAATAGTTGCGACAGTTTCTATATATGACAGACAGGCAGATCATTCCAAACTCGATACAAAGAACACATTAAAGCAATAACCAGAGGACACAATACAACTACATATGCCGAACACGTAACTAATGCCAACCACACATACAATAACATAAATACAGACATGGAAATCCTACACATACAACCAAAAAACCAAAAACTCAACACACTAGAACAATATGAAATATACAGACACACTAAAACACACCCTAATCAAATTCTCAACACACAGATCAATTTCAGAACACACACACTATTTGACATAACTCTTCATCACACGAACCCACCCACACAACAAGCAGCGAAGTTGAGATGACGCCGAGACACAGAAGGCTCTGAGGATGGTGTCAAGTAGCACCGAAACAGCTGTAAGCCGCACATGCTTACATAATTAACACGTAGTAAGATCGCCATTTAATCAATTATTAATATATTTTTACTTCAACGCTATGAGTCATTTATTTGAATAACATAATATATAATATTATAATTTATCATAATAGTAAATTTTCTCGCAGATCTGTATAACGTGCGTATAAAATCAAAGATAATATGAGTCGTGGTCGTTTTTGTGCGCTTCAGGGATTTGCCTGTTGGACCGTTTCAGATATCAACATCAGACGTTTACAGCCAGCACGATCCCGCTGATGGTTCAAGTAAAACATTAATTTCCGGAGCGTTCACCATTGTAATTAAATTAATTCGATGCGAAAGAAGTTTTCCTGCAGGAAATTGGTCGTAATAACCCATTTCATTTAGAGCCGCAACGGATGCCTTTGAAGTCGCGACCTTAATTCATATTTAAATTTCAATTAATTAGTTTCAAAGCTAAAACATAACCGTTTTCGTCGATTCAGGCCATTTTGAACGCCTCGAGATGCTCATTCAACTCATGTCGACATGATGCAGAAGAGCTAAGTTTAAATTCATTGTGAACTAAATTACTTCCATTCCGAGTATAGTGTATGTCGTTAATGTTACGATAGTCGCGAAGAAAAAAAAGAACCGCGCGGCACGAAGTTTTTGTAAAATTTTAATTAAAGATATGACTAATGTAAATACAGTTCAACACAAATGTTAATAATTATCACACAATCTTCAAATAAAATAATTTTATTTGCACTCTCACATTTGTAGACGATGTCTTTTATTATGATTATGGATAGACAGTGGATGCGGGATGACTTATCGTTGAAAGTAAGTACACATTTACTATATGTTACATTTTTTTTCATTCAGACCATTGGCTGAACAGGTTTTAAACGTAAACAGGCGACGGCAACATGCTACTGTATCTCCTTACAGTCAGAAGGAAAAAAATAACGTACTGTAGTACGCGCTTGTGGAATACCCTACCCAGTGACATCAGAGACTGTCGGAATTTAGTAGCGTTCAAAAGCAAACTTATTAAGCATTTTCTTACTGCATAGAGTAGGTTTAATTTTTACTTAGTTAATTAAAAAAATTTCTCTCTTCTTAACTTTTGCAATAAACTGTCCAGCTTTTATTAGTCAGTTAATCTTTTAGTACTTTGATTTTTATTGTATTTGTAAATTTAATATTAATTGTAATTATAATTGTAATTGTATTCTTAATATTGTAGTTGTAATCCCCTGGTAGAGGGGGAGAGAAGGCCTGATGGCGTTATCTCTACCAGGTTAAATAAATAAATAAAATAAATAAAAATACCTTGCAAGATTCAGTCCTCGTCATCATTGATGCAATTACCAGCGTTGCAGTAAACGACGATATATTCTCGTTAGTTGTCGAAGCTGAATCGTCTTCGCCTATCGCTTAAACAGTTTTTGTATCGAGAGAATTTCTAAATAAAACCTTTAAAATGTTGATCACTCAATTTCTTTAGAGGAATATTTGTACTGAACATCCTGTTGCACGTCTCGTTACACCGGCACAACTAAATGATGATGATGATGATGATGATGATGATGATGGTTCCTCAGATTTCATTTCAGCGCATTTCCTGTGCGATATACTGTTGCAATGTTGCTCTATAGCCTGAGTTGTACTGGTTTTTATTTCAATTTTACATACATTACACACGATATTGTCTTCGTTAATACATAAAATGTCACTCTCATACTTCTTAATTGCATTTCGTATCTCTGAGCGAAATTAACGCTTTGCCATTATGAATGGATCAGCACAACATATTCAACGCATACTAAATACTTGAGCAGGATAACACAACTGCACACATTGCGTTGCAATGTTACTATGAACGGACCGGGGTTCCTACGTTTTGTACGCTGCTGTACTCGCCAGGTACACAAAAGACGGACGGCGCGGCACGTGCCATATACTCTGATACGAAACAACTTCACTTTTCCTTAAGTCATCCCGCATCCACTGTCTAGTTATGAAGTTCTTGAAAAGAAAATGGCATATCAAACATTTAAAAAATGGGTGCCACGAAGTTAAAACAATGACAGTTGCCATGAGTTTCGTCGTGGAAAGTGTTTGGCGACACTTTGTGGGTTTTTTTCGGCGAGTGAGTATGGCCCCACTGCATTGATTGAAGCTTTGTTTCTGCATTCACATACCGCACCCAAGTCTCATCTCCTGTCACAATCTGATCGAGAAAAGTATCACATTTTGCGCCTAGCGATTACCATCTCTTCATGCACATGAAGACGTGGCTTGGCTCGAAGCGCTTTGACGATGACGAAGAATTGAAAACCAGCGTCGTAGATCGGCTTCAGTCGCAGGCGGCCGAATTCTACGATTGCGGAATTTCAAAGCTCGTCAAACGCTACGACAAATGTCTCAATGTGACTGGAAACTATGTGGAAAAATAAATTAGAGTGTATACTTTCAAACGTATTGTAACCCAATTCTGTAACGTCATTCACAAGTTTGTAAAAAATAAACGGAAGTTACTTTATGAATAGCCCTCGTAGTTGTAAGTTTTTTTTTTTCTGTCCGATTTTACATAGAATGTTCCATATGCAGTAATTAAAAACTCTGTATGCATGTTAAATTAAATTAAACAAATTACATTCGAGAATATATATTAGTCATATTCCAATATATATTCTCATATTAACTTTGAAGACTCAGGCAAGCTGTTGAACTAGACATTTTTGCATGAAAGCATAAAGTGACAGTTTAACCTATTCTCGAGTTCAAATTAACTGTTTAAACGAGCTTCCCACGCGTTATCTTATCTTATTCCAGTCGTTGGTATCTCGCGTCGTCTACTTTCTCAAGTAGGCCTATGGTGAGAGGAAAGCATAGAAGTTAAATACTCCTAAATGGTCGCGTTTTAGTTGATATTATTACTGTAGTTGTCAGAGAGTGGAACTGAGCAGGAAATTGTGCAGAAGTGAAGATATAACATTATCAGGCCTTTTCGATTTGGAAATCAATAGAACAAATTAGTGCTGCGCATGATTAGGTTGTATTCGGAGCAGTCATTCGGATGCTACGAATTACCTCCGATTGATTCAGCGCAGCGCAGGTTGTATATGTGCCTGGCGCAGATATACACTTTCCGCTGAGCATTTCTTTATTCGGATCATGTAGTGGTTCGAATCCAAGTATTTTTTCAATAAGTGTGTAGTTTTATGTTTATTTTCTCTTTTGTTTTATTCTTTTTTTTTTTCTTGAAGTAGCCTACTACTTTAGCCGGCAGAATTTTTTTTTCTACATTTCAAATTCGTAGCATTTATGGAAAAGCGTGTTAGTTTTATGTTATTGATTTAATGTCATTAAATTCAATTATTGCGAAATCTACAGCAAAAGTAAACTTTTCAACAGCTAATGTAAACAATTATAGTTCTCCTAGAAACGTTCACTTATTCACAAATAGTTACTGCCAATATTAGTCTAAGCGATTGAGTTTAACGTAAAATATTTTAAATGGAATTTCGGTATGGAACCGAAGAAACGTGTGGTATGAATGTATTAAGGTTCACTGTTTAAAAATAATTTATTCAGGCTCTTCGTTAACCTTTAACATTGGAAAACACTTCTACATAATATTCATGAATATGTTCTATTAGAATATAATATAATATTAATAAATGTACCGTAACATAATAATAATAATAATAATAATAATAACAATAATAATAATACTATAATAATAAAAATAATAATAATAATAGTAATAATAAAAATAATAATTAATAATAACACTATAATAATAATTATTATTATTATTAACAATAATACTACAATAATAATAATTACTAATAATAATACTATTATTATTGTTATTTTAATATCAATATTATTATTATTATTATTATTATCATTATTATTATTATTATTATTATTATTATTATTATTATTATTATAGTATTATTATTATTATTATAGTACAGAAAATTTAAAATACCGATGATAATAATAATAATAATAATAATAATAATAATAATAATAATGGCTTTATTTAACCTGGTAGAGTTAAGGCCGTAAGGCCTTCTCTTACACTCAACCAGGATTAAAACTTGCTTACACAGTTGAACATAAAACTGAATCGGAATTAAGTAATTACATACTGATACAATTTAGGTACATAATGAGATCAAAAGAGATAGTTACATAAAATTTACCTCATAAAATAAAAATAAACATAGTGAAATACATATTAATGTTGTTAGAATAAAATACGAATCACATAAAAACAGAAGCCGATAATTCGTTAAAAAACAATGTACACAGTAAAAATAAAAATAAACACATTAATATACGTATTAGTATTAGATTACAATTAAGTAGGATTTACATAATTAAACCAGAAACCAACAATTGAATAAAATGTACACAAAAATAGATTAATAATAAAAAAACAACAACACAGTGGTATACATATTGGCGTTAAGTGATAAATAAAAACGATTTAGATAATAAAAATAAGAAACAAAAAAAATAAAAATAAATACAGTGAAACACATTCCATTAAATATTTGCAACGCGTTAGGTCTGGCAACTCATTATAAGATATTTTTCTAATTTACATTTAAAGGAAATTAAAGTTCGGCAGCCCTTGACTTCAGGCGGCAGAGAATTCCAGTGACGAGAAGTAGCAACAGTGAAAGATGAAGAATAAAGAGATGATGTGTGCAGTGGATAACGTAAATTGTGAACAATTTTAATAATAACCCCCTTGACAAACTTCTACTACTTTAAACTGAATGAAAGAACTTCCATGTCTCGGATATCCCACTGACAACTACCGCCAGTCTTGTCTTTCGGTCGGCCTGCGGTCGTCCTTGAGAATTCAGTCTTTCGATTTTCGCTTGCTCCGAATCCCTCCGTATGCTCTCTCTGCCACCTACGGTAATACCGGAGATCACCGGAGGAGAGGTATATTTGTAATATCCGATTCCTCCGTCAGTAGTACTCGTCCGCTGAACAGCACTGGAACAAATGAGGGGCCACCGAATTTACCAATGATCCTCAACTGCGCTCAGCCGTGGGTTCGATTGCTGCTTGGACTGATAAGGTTAACCTTTGAAAAACTGTAAAGCGAATGTATGGTAATTCTATGGCGAATCCTCTGTCTCATCTTGCCAAATAGCCTGCCATCTTGATATAACCTATTCCATTTGTTTCCGTTTCTGTTTAAGAAAAAGAATTCTTTATGTCTTTTGTATCTCCTAAGATTTTGCGACAAATGTAGGAGAGAGTCGGGTATTATCGAACATCGGGTAATATCGGACAGTGAGTTTCTTTCATCTGCCACACGATGATAGTACCTGATTGACGTGGTTACGTTTCTGTAATGTCGCATAGAGAAACGTAACCATGTCATTCAGGTACTATACTCTATTTTTTTTCATGGAGTGCAGTTTCATAGAAAGAACTTTGCCGACAGACCTTCTACTGCCCCCTACTAATTGGTTGTCATAAATAAATGTCTTCCTTACTATGACGGAAATCTTGTCTTCTCTTGTTAGTAACCAATCACAACCCTCTTTCAGAAAAGTTGACAGGTGCCCGTTAAATCCACGTGGAGGCAGAGTTGCCGCATCTTTTCCGAATTCCAAGAATCCCGTCAGTTTCACTGCATAATTTCGAAGGTCATCAGGATTGTGACAACTGTGCAATGTTGGGACTAGGGGACAGGCTGGAATTGTCAGAGGTGTTTGTGTAGGAAGTCATAAATCTGTAAATGGGTGTTCAAAGGAGCCACCGAACTGCACTCCTTGAAATAAAATAAGGTATACTCTCGGCTCCACAAGTAAAGAACCCTGGCCTCACACCACTTCTGCACAGATGACAGTGATTGACAGGCCAGTTAGGGGAAGCTGTTGCCACGTTTGCTCTTGGCTGGACTCTTTGAATGTATTTTCTTTTGCAACTGGTTGGATTCTTTCAAAATGGAAAATTCACAACACAGCATTCTCGGCAGTCTCCTGGCGGTACCTTTGTCCACAGTTTCATTAATTTGGGGAGCGTGTCAGTTAGATTTATGGCTTCCTGAACCCAACCCTGCAATGAAGGTTCTTTACTTGTGAAACCAAGAGTACCATATGGTGGTATATGAAAGAAACACACTGTCCGATACTACCCGATGTCCGATACTACCCGACTCTCCCCTACACCTAAATACAGAGTGGGCGAAAAGTCGCTTTCCCCGAACACTTCCTTATATTTAATTATATTCAATTTACATTTCATTACACATTCCTTTACAGATATTATTCAAAATGGTGGCCCTGTTTATCGATACACAATTCACACTGATTTACAGATGACAGAATATAACTAACGACTTTCATCAATTTTCACGAATTACTGTTCGATCATCTGTCACAATTGATGCAGATCCTGCGGTTTCTCGGCAAAAACATAATTTTTCAGAACACCCTACAGAGAAAAATCAGATGATGTCAGGTCACATGATCTGGGTGGCCGTTCTGTTGTGCCACGACGGCCAATCCATTCACGGTTCAAGTAGTCCCTCGCTTCTATACCAGAATGAGGCGGTGCTTTATCCTGTTGCCATATCAACTGCATATCGGCAACAAGGGCTCTTTTCAAGTTCAGGAAGAGCCTAATCACCTCTTCTAACATCTGATGATATCGGTCGCTGGTAACAGATCCTTAAAACAAAAATAGTCCTATGACACCAACTATTCTTCTTCTTCGTCAGGCTCTACAACTCTCAGATGAAAGTTTTGGCCTTCTCAACAACTTTCTTCCATTCCTTACGGCTTCCAACTATCTTTGTCCAGTTTTCCATCTTCATCAATTTCAAATCATTCAGGACATCATCCTCCCATCTATTTTTTGGTCTACCCTGCTTTCTGTTAACTATTGGTTTCCATTTGTATATTTGTTTGACCAGTCTATTATTCTCCATTCTATTTATATGACCAAACCATCCTAATCTTAGCGATTTTATATGATTTATTATGTTCCTATTCTTTATCAGCTCATTCAGTTCACTGTTATATTTAATTCTCCATGTACCATCATTCATTTTAGTTGGACCAAAAATTTTCCTTAGTATTGCTCTTTCAAAAATTAGTAGTCTGTGTTTTATGGAGTTTTTAAGAACCCATGTTTCGCTGGCATAAGTTACTACAGGTCTTATTGTAGTACAGTATAGCTTAAATTTGGACTGTTTAGATATCAATTTACTTCTAAATAACTGCAGGTTGGCATGGTATGCTTTGTTTCCCATTACAACAGTTCTTGTGACACCAGCTATTAATAATAATAATAAAGGTGCGCCTGATAAGGCATTTGAGATCTTGTTTTAGGTCAGTTCTTAGCATATTCGTTTAGCGTCTTATCGTTATTCTTGCACTTTGTTAGATGGTAGCTTTCACATTTTAAATTGCACAATTCACACACACAAGCGGGTTATTGCATGTCTTTGACACCAGTTATTAGTTTGTTCAAGTTATGACATTTGTATATGTGTATAAGTATGAAACTAAGAACGAATATTAGGGAAAGCGACTTTTAACCGACCTTGTATTTATAATCTAAATTATTATTTATTTATTTATTTATTTATTTATTTATTTATTTATTCATTCATTCATTCGTTCATTATTTATTTATTTATTTATTTATTTATTTATTTATTTATTCATTCATTCATTCATTCGTTCATTATTTATTTATTTATTTATTTATTTATTTATTTATTTATTTATTCATTCATTCATTCGTTCATTCGTTCATTATTTATTTATTTATTTATTTATTTATTTATTTATTTATTTATTTATTTATTCATTCATTCGTTCATTCGTTCATTATTTATTTATTTATTTATTTATTTATTTATTTATTTATTTATTTATTCATTCATTCCTTCATTCGTTCATTATTTATTTATTTATTTATTTATTTATTCATTTATTTATTTATTCATTCATTCATTCGTTCATTCGTTCATTCGTTCATTATTTATTTATTTATTTATTTATTTATTTATTTATTTATTCATTCATTCATTCGTTCATTCGTTCATTATTTATTTATTTATTTATTTATTTATTTATTTATTCATTCATTCGTTCATTCGTTCATTATTTATTTATTTATTTATTCATTCATTCCTTCATTCGTTCATTATTTATTTATTTATTTATTTATTTATTTATTTATTTATTCATTTATTTATTTATTCATTCATTCATTCGTTCATTCGTTCATTATTTATTTATTTATTTATTTATTTATTTATTTATTTATTTATTTATTCATTCATTCATTCATTCGTTCATTATTTATTTATTTATTTATTTATTTATTTATTTATTCATTCATTCGTTCATTCGTTCATTATTTATTTATTTATTTATTTATTTATTTATTTATTTATTCATTCATTCATTCATTCATTCGTTCATTATTTATTTATTTATTTATTTATTTATTTATTTATTTATTTATTTATTTATTTATTTATTTCTTTATTTATTTATTCATTCATTCGTTCATTATTTATTTATTTATTTGTTTATTTATTTATTTATTTACTTATTTATTTATTTATTTATTTATTTATTTTGCTAATAATTGTAACATAAAATATAATATATACAGAAAAACTTTAGCTCGCCCCTGATAGAGTAGAACTCGTGCTAAGGGGCGGATTCCTGAATTGAAATTAAGAAGTATATAATACAATTTGTCTTATGTCTACTATGCAATTAGAATATATAAATTTAAATTTACAATTTTTCAATTTTTTATAAAATCCATACATAAATTTTTTAATTTAATACTAGAACTACTAGAATTGACAATATTAGGACATTTAAATATAAATTTGTTATATATTCTTGGGCCTAAATTACTACTATGATTAAAAACTGTAGCAGTGTTGCATTTTGGTTCAAACAATCTTAAAGAGTTCATAACTTTTGTTTCATAACTATGAGAATATAATTCAAAATTATTTCGATTCTTATGTATAAATTTTATTAATACAATATAATAAATTTGCAAATATTTTCAACATTTAAATAACTAAAAGATATTCGTAAAAATGTCTCATTTTCTAGTTAGGCAGGACACTAATCATTATTATCCCATCAATTTTAAAGTAATAATTTTCAAAATAGTAACTAATTGACTTGATCTATTACCTCTGTGAATTAATGTAATAGGTTCCCTTCCACCCTGTATAGTATGAATAGTTTCATTTAAATAACGCAGTTTATAGTTTCCATATCAAAGTATAAGTTTAGCTATGAATATATGGTCTAATAGGGTAAAGATGCCTAATTCCGTGACATCCCTAATCCCGTGATAAAATTTCAATTGACTGCCATGGAATTGTGGTCTCTGACTTTTAAATTTTTAAATACCTAACAGATGCAAGGAGATATCTTCTTTTCAATTCTATTGACTACCCGCCTTTTGAATAGAAGCAGTCGACTGCAGAAGCTTTTGTTCAGTGAAAGGTGGTTGACCAGTAAGTTTTTCTTTCTCTTATGGCCGCTCCTGAAGAAACATTTTATATTTGAGGTAAGAATTAATATAGCATTATAAAAATGATATATTGCTGTAGATTAAAGTCAGCTGAATCAATGTGTATGATTGTTTAAACGTTGTGAGACAATAACAATGCTACAGGAGCTTTCCCATTTTCGGATTTATTTTCATATTTCTCCTTCCTGGCTCACTCGACAAGTGATGCCAACGCTAAATTGTGAAAATTAATGTATATGAAAGAAAATAGTTCGTGGAAATAATAATGTAAATAAGTTATAGAAAGCATCAATTATAATTATAATAAAATAATAGGGCATATATTTAACTTAATTACTGCTGTTGTTAGAAATATAAATAATGAGAAATAATTGTGTTATAATTCAATTTATTCAAATTTAATTTTGTACTGAATTTTAACTTTCAGTTTATTTTGTTATTAATATATTAATATGTAATATGTATTCCTGTAGTTACACAAGTATTTTCTATGAAATTTGTCACTTAGGTCCTTTTTCTATGTTGTAATTTTTTGCTTAATCCATATTAAAACATAATCCATATTACAGTTTCTTTCTAAATACTCCGAAATGCCACACAACTGCTGGATTAAAACACAGCAGAAATTTTGGACCCAAAATATATAATGAATTAATTAGAGCTTACCCTGAGCTAAGTACACTTAACAAACACAGATTTAAGAAACAAATCAGATTAATTATTTAATTGTTTAAGCTAATTGAGTTAAAAATTTATACTCTAATATTTATGTACTTTTGTATTTTCTATTTGTATATAGACCCTATTATTACATGCTGTATTATTTTACCATTTATTAATGTTATTGTGCTCAATGAACTCTCTTAATTTTGTGATATATTTTGTATAACTGATCTGAACTGCGCCCGAGCACGAGCTTCTGCTCTTTCGGGCTGCAATGCCTAATGTAGCTCAAGTGTAAAGTATTAAATAAATAAATAAATAAATAAAACAATATACCATGACTTTAATGTGTTTTTCCAAATACACGTTTGTTTTCTGAGCAGTTAATGGGGATTATTTTAATATCACGGAATTAGGAAACCACTATCACGGAATTTGGATCCCTGTCACGGATTTAGGAGCCTCTGTATAACAATGAAGAATCATATATTATATACCAAACTTGAGAAACTGTTGACACTGAATGTTGTAAAAACTGTAGCTAAAGGTCCAAATAACGTCATTTAGGTGTTATTTGAACATTTTTTATTACAATTTTGGCATAAATATAGATTTTATTAAATATGTCACGGAATTAGGTAACTTTACCCTACTTAAATGAATAAGAAAGAAAAATTTAAATTATCCAATAATTTTAGTTTCATTATAAAAATGTCTTCGTTCCAGAAATGAAGCAAGGTATTAACGTAATTATACAGCGAACTCTGTACGAGATCTTCTGTTCTACATCCAACCTCCTCGGGTAACGAACTGAATTCAACGTATTAGATGCAAGTAACTTCAAAAGTTTTCTACACGAAGAGAGAGAGAGATAGAGAGAGCTAGTGTTGGAAATGTTCTCTCTATTCTTAGCCTAGAGTCATAGTAAAATACTTTGTGCGCATAAATTCACAAACACAAAGTACAAGAGCGATAAGAGCATCCATTAATGCCTAAAGGAAGTTAAAAAAGGCCTGATATTCAACAGTTAAGTTGAAAGAAATTGAACCCAACACTGCAAGTCTACTATGAGATTGAAATTGTAATTCTTTAAATAAATTCTCGCTTAACAGGTCCTTACTTTCAAAGGAAATGGCCTCAAAAGAGATAAAATTGTATTCAATAATGTAAGAATAGAACACTCAAGAAACTCTTAAAGCTAAAATGCTCAGCTTGCCATATTATCCCGGTGACGCTTTTTCACTACATTTTACTTCTTTGCTATAGGCCTACGTGTAAAATAGAATTGTTGGTACGTGTTAATTTTGTCCTCAGAAATAATGGTAAGGTAGTAACATTTCTGATGGAGACTAGCTCTTAAAATGACAGCTAATGTTTGTCCGCTGCGTGCTATACCAGGAAGGTCCCGAGACGGAAACTGTCGTCGTTGCGTCAGTGAGATTGAAACTCTTGGCCACGTTTTGGGTGCCTGTCCTTTCAGCGAGACACTGCGGAACTCTAGACATCACAGAATCAGGTCCATGATTGCTGAAGCCTTGAGGAAGAAAAGTCTCATTGTACACGAAGAAGTCCATGGCATCTCTCAAGAGGGATCCTGTCGGCGAATTGACATGCTTGCCATTCCACCAGGCTCTACATCCGCCTACATTATCGACCAGACAGTCAGGTTCGAGGCACTGGAACAACAGCCTGCTGAAGTCCACGCAGAAAAATGCAGAATTTATGAGCCCACAGTTCCATTCTATTTGGAGAAATATCACCTCACCTCCATTGAAGTAGTTGGGCTAATGTTGGCGCTAGGGGCACAATACCTCGCCTCTTTGTGTCACTTTCTGCAAGAAGTTCCAGCTGAACAACGACTTCATTCGTGATGTTTCCCTTACTGCTATCAGAGGATCACTTGCCATTTTAAAATACCACCTGTACTTTGTTTCCTAAAGAGAAGAACTTTTGTTTGAACGTCTAATCCGTTTGTTTATTATGTTTAGGCCTGTTATATGTATGCTCTTATCCTTCCTGTACTTAATTTCCCTTTCTTGTTCGTTCCCCACATTTCTCTTTTGTGGTCTGTTTATGTTTTCACTCTGTGTGTTATGCTTTGTCCAATGAGGCAGTCCCGTTATTGGGAAAGCTGAAAGAGTGTCTTTCTTCTCCTATTTTTGATAATGTAACTATTTTAAAATTACTAAAATGTGAACAAATGATATTTGCAAGATATTTCAAAAGAACCTTCATCAGCAAAATTTGTTCAAAGCGGAATTTTCAACGTAGGTAATACGATTACGTTATACAGAAAATTTTGACTTTGCTTTAGGCAACGCAGTACGGTTTCAATTCTTTGTTGTTAAATATTCTCACCACGCAATTTTCTCTCCCCCTCCGATACCCGGCGACCGCAGAAACAAATAATTGAATGTAGCTCGCAGATAAACGAGGGCATTGCGCGCCGTGTTCCTGAATGACAGGTCGCGTGTGGTCAGCTAATCCCTCCCCGAATATCGGGTTCGCGCGTTCACCCTGTGCGTAAAAATCGAGCGCTGAAACCAAAACCCCTGCAAAATTGCATCGCATATTAAAGTACAAATGTTGAATTACACCTGACCTGAACGTCAATTATTAAACTCACTGGCACCTAAATCACGCGGTTTTAGGTTACGTCGATTCAGGTATACGAGTTTACCCACACTGGGACATGCTTTCTAAAATGTATGACGCTCCGTGATTGAAAAGGGTAATCTGATGCTGCTGATCACGGTTCAGTCTTGGGAAAGGACAGACTGTTCGTTTTAATATGTAATAGGCTAGCTGTGTCGAAAGCTGTCTGCGATATAGACCTACTCAACTACTTGGTAATAAATTATTCGTCAGAATAATATTCTTCCTTTCTTTCTTTTTCTTTCTTCCTTTCTTGCTTTTCTTTTTCCGTTCTTTCGTTCGTTCTTTCTTTGTCTCTTTCTTTGTTTCTTTCTTTTCTTTCTTTGTTTCTTTCGTTCTTTCTTTATTCGTTTCTTTGTTTCTTTCTTTTCTTTCTTTGTTTCTTTCTTTTCTTTCTTTGTTTCTTTCGTTCGTTCTTTCTTTCTTTATTCGTTTCTTTGTTTCTTTCGTTCGTTTTTTCTTTCTTTCTTTATTAGTTTCTTTGTTTCTTTATTTTCTTTCTTTGTTTCTTTCGTTCTTTCTTTATTCGTTTCTTTGTTTCTTTCTTTTCTTTGTTTGTTTCTTTCGTTCTTTCTTTATTCGTTTCTTTGTTTCTTTCTTTTCTTTCTTTGTTTCTTTCGTTCGTTTTTTCTTTCTTTCTTCGTTTCTTTGTTTCTTTCTTTTCTTTCGTTCTTTCTTTCTTTATTCGTTTCTTTGTTTATTTCTTTCCTTTTTTGTTTGTTTCTTTCTTCCTTTCTTTTTTTCGTTCCTTCGTTCGTTCTTTCTTTGTTTCTTTATTCGTTTCTTTGCTTCTTTGATTCTTCCTTTCCTTCTTTGTTTCTTTCTTTTCTTTCTTTGTTTCTTTCGTTCTTTCTTTATTCGTTTCTTTGTTTCTTTCTTTTGTTTCTTTCGTTCGTTCGTTCTCCCTTTCTTTCTTTCTTAATTCATTTCTTTGTTTCCTTTCTTTGTTTCTTTCGTTCGTTCTTTCTTTCTTTTTTTATTCGTTTCTTTGTTTCTTTCTTTTCTTTCTTGTTTCTTTCGTTCTTTCTTTCTTTATTCGTTATTCTTTTCTTTGTTTGTTTGTTTGTTTGTTTCTTCCTTTCTTTTTTTCGTTCCTTCGTTCGTTCTTTCTTCCTTTCTTTATTCGTTTCTTTTTTTCTTTGATTCTTTCTTTTCCTTCTTTGTTTCTTTCTTTCTTCCTTTCTTTTTTCGTTCTTTCGTTCGTTTTTTCTTTGTTTCTTTATTCGTTTCTTTGTTTATTTCTTTTCTTTCTTTGTTTCTGTCTTTCTTCCTTTCTTTTTTTCGTTCTTTCGTTCGTTCTTTCTTTGTTCCTTTATTCATTTCTTTGCTTCTTTGATTCTTTCTCTTCTTTCTTTGTTTCTTTCTCTTTTTTCTTTCTTCCTTTCGTTCTTTCTTTCTTTATTCCTTTCTTTGTTTCTTTTATTCTTTCTTTCTTTGTTTCTTTCTTTCTTTTTCCTTTCTTCCTTTGTTTCATTCTTTCTTGTTTTCTTTCTTTGTCCTTCTTCCTTTCTTTCTTCCTTTCTTTCTTTCTCTCTCTTTCTTTCATTCCTTGTTTTCTTCTTCGTTTGTTTCTTTCTTTGCTTCTTTCTTTCCTGCTTTCGTTCTTCTTCCTTTCTTTGTTTCTTTCCTTGTTTGTTTGTTTCTTTTTCTTTCTCTGCCTTTCTTCTTTTGTATCTTCCTTTCTTCCTTCCTCCACTCATATTCATTCCTTTCTTTTACCTCCCCAGTAGTAGTCTACCGATTTACAGATCACTGCGGCGCGGCGTAGGAGAGTACTGTCTCTGAATCCGCACTATGTATCTGCAGTATTTGCACATTGTTGAGCTCCCTGGATGTGGGGTTGGCACAACATCACATGACAAGATCCTAGATATAGATGAAGAATGGACATAGTATACACAGTCAAAGTGAAATAGCCTTGGAGATTTTCAAAGCAAATAGATCATGCTGTATGTAACAAAAATCTATAATATCATATTGGTGGAAAGAGATAATAGTTTTTTCACAATAGAAATATTTTTTTCTCAAATGTTTAACAACCTCTTATTCGGTGACTATTGCCAGTAGGATTGTGATTTTTGTTCATATCGCTAGGAAAACTAATATTTATCCCTCTGGACGGTTTTCGTGTAAATTTAATTTTAAAAACCTCTAATTTGAAGCCACTGCACGATGCGACTTGGTTGCAACACAGCGCCAGAGAACAGCTTATAGTGAAGGTACTGTCACACGTCGCTACTTCTGCAGCGCTGCAGTACAAATAACTGCACAACTCTCGTACTGCGATGTGGAAGTAGCGGCTGCCGAACCTGCTGCCCGCTACTTCTTCATGCTGCGCGCAGCTTATAAGTAGCGACGTGTGAGCAGTGTTCTAAGGGTTGCAGCAGCTGCATTTTTGATATCGGTTTTGTTGAAACGTTTGCTGCGGTTGTGATCAGTGTTGCCATCCAAATTTGCCAATGATACTTTTATTGTTTGGATATATTTTAATGTTAGATGTGATGAAAATAAATTATTTGTAACAATTACTAAATGTACAACACAGTCTGAGTATATTTGCTGAAGATGTAATTCATTTTTAAATTTTCCGTAGCGTAATTTCAAACAGGAATATGCTGTTGGTTATCATTTAAGCATATAATAATAATAATAATAATAATAATAATAATAATAATAATAATAATAATAATAATGTTTTATTTTCGCTGGCAGACTTAAGGCCATAAGGCCTTCTCTTCCACTCAACCAGCCTTAATCAATACAATACATAAATTTAAATTACAAATATTTACACTACACTTAAAAGGTTCTCCAGCAATATTCTTCACTACACATTTATTTAAATTTAGATAAATCTATAAGGTAAAGTAGTAACTTAATTTATGAGCTAATTTAATTCAATGAATTATAATTAATTTAATATTTGAGATAGCTAGTAAAATGATGAAAATTAATTTAATATAAGCTTACTAGGACTATGTTACAGGAGAATATATATATATATATATATATATATATATATATATATATTTCTATTTCTATTTCTATAATGAGAATATTAATGTAATTGCCATTAGAGGTTTTGTAAATCTATTTAGAGAAATTAAAGATAATAATAATAAGAATGGACAGATGTTAGTTTCATTATAAGTAACAAATATTAATCAGCAATTCATCTGTTAAGTAAGAATTTATGTAATTTTGACCTAAATGAAGCAATTGTTCAACAATATAGGCGTTTTTAAAAACTTTATAGTAAAAGTAATGCCAATTTCTGAATACTAGTTAAAACAGAAAAGCAAATAATAGATAAATAAGCTATCGCATGGGTTTCATAATTGTGCGAACATAACCACAAAATATATATTGAAAAGTCAACACGGAGATGGAAACCTGCAGCATGACTGCGGCTGCAAAAGTAGCGCCTTGTGTGTGAACAGATTCGCAACCTCCAGTTGCAACTTTTGCTGCACTCGGGTTGCGCAGCACGAAAAGTAGCGTGCACCGCGCTACTTTTGGCTTACATGTGAACACGACACGCAACTTTTGCAGCTGCAGTACAAAAGTTGCGCAGCAAAAGTAGCGACGTGTGACCGTACCTTGAGATACATCGAGTTCGTTGTCCTCTTACATCTGTATCACGAGAAGAGTGTGTTAGCGGTGATGTTGCAGGACTGCCGAAACTTCAAACTTAATTTTCTAATTACCCATGCCTTTAATCACAAAACGTAATATAGATTTTGTACTTCATTTAAATGTACCCTATCGACCCTTTCAATTTGCAAGATTATTTCACTTCCAGTTTGCATATAAAAATAAAGAGAAAGAAACAGTTTGATCGAAGGAAGACATAAAATATAAATAAATTAAAGAAAAACATTGAGTTTAATTAATAGAGCGTTGGAACTAAGAGAAATTTCAATGATCTGAGGAATCTCACCGGTTATTAAGTGTTAATTCCCGCTTGTGGGAGCTTTTAATTAGTCGAGACTGATAACTGGCATCTTAGCATCCCGTGGAGAAGTTTAAAATAACCTGAGAAGAGTTCCACAATCGAGACGAACCTCGAAAAGAGAGGGAGATATCCATAAAGAAAGATGCTCAATCAGTTCTTCGTTCTAGAAATAATTTCGCCACCGTCAATCAATTGAAAAATTATACGATGCGGAGGTAGCAAATTCCAAACCTCAAGAAAATGAAAGAAAGGAAGCAATTTTCTTTCCTGGGAAGGGAAATTGAAAGTTTGCCGAGGTTACATGCGGGGGAGAGAATAAACTGAAGGGAGGCAGAGGAGGAATATAAAGATCAGGGATAATCCCCGGTCGAAGTTAAGGAGTGGTTCAGCCGGACCTAATTATCCATCCCCTGCAGTTTCTATTTACTTTTATCTGGCAACCTTCCTCTTCTTTCATTCCACGCACAAGAGCCCCTACTTGCTTTTTCAGACGGTCCAGCAAACGCAAGCTAATGAATAATTTTGTTAGGCTGGTTTCCGGAAAGGAAACAAGGTTTATAAGATAGTTATCCGTGTTTGTGGGTTCCCGTAATAGCTTCCATATTCGTCAATCGATTTTCACTCAACATAGTCCACTTGATACTAGCCAAGAATATCTGAACATCGTTAGTAATGTTAGTACGACAGGGCATCAAATGCTAGTACAAGGTGTCTCAAATAAGCGGGCTTTTCTAAATACCACAAAATGTTGGTTTAGAAATTAAAAAATGGAACATAAGAAGAACAAGAGGAAAATAAGGATAAAAATGGGAATAAAATAAAAACAGAAGAAGTACAAGAAGGAAAGGTAGAATTCAAAGAGTACAAGCGCAATACAAGCAGTACAAGGGGAATACAAAGAAAACAAGGACAATAGAAGGCGTATAAGGGGAAAGAGGAGTACAAGAGGAACAGAAGGAGAACAAGAGGAAGAAAAGGAGAACAAAGGAAAGACAAGGAGAACAAGAGGAAGACAAGAAAAACAAAGGAAAAACAAGGAGAACAAAGGAAAGACAAGGAGAACAAGAGGAAGGCAGGCAGAACAAGGGAAAGACAAGGAGAACAAGAGGAAGACAAGGAGAACAAGAGGAAGACAGGGAGAACAAAGGAAAGACAAGGAGAAGAAAGGAAAGACAAGGAGAACAAGAGGAAGACAGGGAGAACAAGGGAAAGACAAGGAGAACAAGAGGAAGACAAGGAAAACAAAGGAAAGACAAGGAGAACAAAGGAAAGACAAGGAGAACAAAGGAAAGACAAGGAGAACAATTGAAAGACAAGGAGAACAAGAGGAAGACAGGAGAACAAGGGAAAGACAAGGAGAACAAGAGGAAGACAAGGAGAACAAAGGAAAGACAAGGGGAACAAGAGGAAGACAAGGAAAACAAAGGAAAGACAAGGAGAACAAAGGAAAGGCAAGGAGAACAAATGAAAGACGAGGAGAGCAAAGAGGAAGACAGGGATAACAAGGAAAAGACAAGGAGAACAAGAGGAAGACAAGGAGAACAAGGGAAAGACAAGGAGAACAAGAGGAAGACATGGAAAACAAAGGAAAGACAAGGAGAACAAAGGAAAGACAAGGAGAACAAAGGAAAGACAAGGAGAACAAATGAAAGACAAGGAGAAAACGAGGAAGACAGGGAGAACAAGGGAAAGACAAGGAGAACAAGAGGAAGACAAGGAGAACAAGGGAAAGAGAAGGAGAACAAGAGGAAGACAAGGAAAACAAAGGAAAGACAAGGAGAACAAAGGAAAGACAAGGAGAATAAAGGAAAGACAAGGAGAACAAATGAAATACAAGGAGAACAAGAGGAAGACAGGGAGAACAAGGGAAAGACGAGGACAAGGGAAAGACAAGGAGAACAAAGGAAAGACAAGGAGAACAAGAGGAAGACAAGGAGAACAAAGGAAAGACAAGGGGAACAAGAGGAAGACAGGGAGAACAAAGGGAAAGACGAGGACAAGGGAAAGACAAGGAGAACAAAGGAAAGACAAGGAGAACAAAGGAAAAACAAGGAGAACAAAAGGAAGACAAGGAAAACAAAGGAAAGAGAAGGAGAACAAAGGAAAGACAAGGAGAACAAGAGGAAGACAAGGAGAACAAGGGGAAGACAAGGAGAACAAGAGGAAGACAGGGAGAACAAGAGGAAGACAAGGAGAACAAAGGAAAGACAAGGAGAACAAGAGGAAGACAGGGAGAACAAGAGGAAGACAAGGAGAACAAAGGAAAGACAAGGAGAACAAGGGAAAGACAAGGAGAACAAGAGGAAGACAGGAGAACAAGGGAAAGACGAGAACAAGGGAAAGACAAGGAGAACAAGAGGAAGATAAAGAGAACAAGGGGAAGACAAAGAGAACAAGAGGAAGACAAAGAGAACAAGGGGAAGACAAGGAGAACAATGGAAAGATAAGGAGAACAAGGGGAAGACAAAGAGAACAAGGGGAAGACAAGGAGAACAAGAGGCTGACAGGAGAACAAATGAAAAAAGGAGAAAAAGGGAAAAGGAGGAGAACAATAAGAATACAAAAGAAAGGGAAAAGAATGAAAATAGGGAGAATGGAAGAAGAATACGAGAAATGCAAGGAGAATGAGGGGAACGTAAGGAAAACAAAGTGTTAAGGGAATAAACCCTAATAAATAAAATTAGTACAAGGCTACCTTCATTCGTGTTTAATAAGTAGCAGTCTTGGAGCTTCTTTTTTTTTAGTAGGTTATTTTACGACGCTTTATCACATCTTAGGTTATTTAGCGTCTGAATGAGATGAAGGTGACAATGCCGGTGAAATGAGTCCGGAGTCCAGCACCGAAAGTTGCCCAGCATTTGCTCGTCTTTAGTTGATGGAAAACCCCGGAAAAAAACCTCAACCAGGTAACTTGCCCCGACCGGGAATCGAACTCGGGCCACTTGGTTTCGCGGCCAGACGCGCTAGCCATTACTCCACATGTGTGGACAGCGTTTTGTTCAATTTATTGAATTCAATTCAATTTATGAAGCCATTAAACATACAGTGATAGGCTTCGTCACAAAAAAAATCAAGACACAAATCTTGTTGATACACAGAAATCCATTGGTAATGTGATACAGACCGATTATTTAGCCCTGACAGCTCAGCGACGCGAAAGAGGGGAAGTAATAGGAGGAGTGGGGAGGGTTCCGGATTAGAGACAAGGGCGAGCGGTCGGTGAAGGAATGCAGTACAGCTTAATTGTACTGGAAACAGACCGCTCTATCGCACGCATGACATCCGATTGCTTCGAAGGCAAGTGAGTGAATTATTCCAAGGAGAACTTCTAGGCATCCAAATGGCAGTAGACTGGATTCAACAGCAAAGTAAACATAAAATCTCATATGCAATACATGTAGACTCGCAAGCAACACTCTTTGCCGTCGCAAACAAAAGAACTACACAACCAATAGCAGTCAACATTAGAAAGAAAATTATCACTCTCAAGAAGTCAACTCATATCTCATTAAACTGGGTCAGAGGACATACAGGAATCAGAGGTAATGAACGAGCCGACTACCTAGCAAAGATAGCTGCCAGTCAGGGGCGGACGCAGGATTTTTTTTCGGGGAGGGATTTGAGGAGATAGTAAAAATGGAATAATGAGAAATAAGTTTATATACTCACAATTTGTTTCCGAGTCACAAACATTTACAAGTTGGCCTGAGTAGCGTAGTCGGTATAGCCTTCTGTGCTCGAAGTTGCGGGTTCTATCCCAGCACAGTTCGATGGCATTTAAGTGTGCTTAAATGTGACAGGTCTCATATCGGTAAATTTATTGGCATGTAAAAGAAGTCCTGCGGGAAAAAATCCTGGCACACCAGTGACACTGATATAACCTCGGCAATTGCGAGCGGTTGTTAAATAAACCACAATTTTTTAATTTTAATATTTACAATGACTGAATACAAAAACAATGATAGAGTGATATTTACAGAAGAAGGTGACGAGGCTTCTTAGACGTTTCATCCAGTATTTCACAAGCTTTTATTTCTACATTTTTTATGTATCATCATCAAGGCCAGTCCATTTAATCTGTCTGCTCCCATCGTGCTCCTCAAGTAAGTCTTCAAATACCGCAATGTTGAGAACGGCCGTTCTGGTGTTGCTGTAGTTACAGGCAACATACAGAAAAGTCTAAGAAGGGAAGGAGAATTGAAAGCCTAAAATACTCTTCAGGACTCTCTGTCTTGAAGTTAGAATGCTGTGTTTGTCTCCCTGCAGTTCTTGGAATTTCCAGAGTAATTCCAGTAAGTTCAGCAATACTTTTTGCCTCTAGGTTCACTGGCTGAAAATTTAAACGAAAACCTTCCAGTTCTCTTTCCAGATTCTTACATAGTTCAATGCATGTCTTAAAGTCCATCTGTTCTGACTGTAATAGACTGGCTAAGCCATGTGACAGGCTAAAAACATGGTTAGCTACATTCATAGATGCCAAAAATGTTGGTTTCTGTATGGCTTATATTACGATGTACCGAAGTACATATGATATTTCAGTGCAGAAATTCTGCGTCATCATATGATGGTGGAAGAGTGGAACAGAGAAAAATTCTCTCCGGCACCGGGATTTGAACCCGGGTTTTCAGCTCTATGTGCTGACGCTTTATCCACTAAGCCACATCGGATTCCCATCCCGATGTCTGATCGAATCTTCTCAGTTTAAGTTCCACCTCTTGGGTTTCCTCTAGTGCTCTACCCTCATGCACTGCGGCATACAGATGTATGACAATGGCACAATGTCCATACATGTGCAGAGGTGCATATCATGATATGCGAAAAATAATCACTTTGTGATTTAAGATGGTGCTTATTCCGTCGGATCCTGGCCACTTAGTCACTTATAACGAGTTATATTATTAGTCCTCTTGCGTTGGATCTTGTAGTGTCAGAGAACAGTGCTACACTCCAGTGGGCAGCGGATCAGAGTTGCGAAGCAGAGTCAAGAAAAATCCCAGATATAGGGATTTCTTTCAATGCAGAGATACATTTATTTAACATTCTAGCAAAGAGAATTTACGTGAAAAACCCTCTAATTCCTATGTACATTCACGATTTAAAATCAATATTATTTCTGTTTTTGGTTTCGTATTTTTCTAAAAATTTCGGGAGGGGATATATCCCCTTAATCCCCCCCTTGCGTCCGCCCCTGCTGCCAGTTATAAAAGTACTATAGCCTACAACTCCATCCCTATGTCTCGAGCTAAGCAACTTCTGGAAAATTACTACATAAACATTTGGAATGCAACTTACGTCAACTCCGAGGTAGCACTCACACCAAACAGTTTATCCCCTCTATCCACCACAGGCTCTCTCTATCCCTATGGCCTAATTACATTATCACCCAATTCCTGACCAACCACGGTTGTTTCCGTACATATCTTCACAGGATCAACAAGGCACCATCTCCCCTATGTAACTGCCCAGAAAAGTCACCTCAGACAGCAAGACACCTTCTGACAGAATGCTCCTTGTACTCAAGAGACCGGTCTCGTGTTCTAACAACCCAAACGCTGCCCCAGATACTGAAGTTCCACATCAACACTGTCGCCGTCACAAACTTCATCAGCAACATCTTCCGCACACTTCAAGAATAGACGCTAAACAATCAAATTGTAGTCACCCTAATGTAAATGTCTTGTGATATGCCTATGGCAAAACACAGGTTGTAAAATAGCATGTAAATAAAAAAAAACCATACACCCCTTGGCGTAACCAAATGGACTCGCCTGACCTAGCGCACATCTCCGGCGACTGCCAGGACTAAATAATCGTACTGTACTTGAGATAATGAATAATTAAACAAATAGCATAATATGGCCGTTGTAGCACATGATATGAGAAACTGTAAAACAAAACGGCCTTGCTCCCACTGAAACAATACAGGTGGAGACATCTATACTATAACATTAAAAAAAACACAAAACAATAAAACAGTGGAAACATGTAATGCGCAAACACAAGGAGAACAACGGGAACGAAAGGAGAACAATGGCAATTGAATGAGAGCAAGATGAATTCAAAGAGAGAAGAGAAATGCAAAGACAAGGAGAATAAGGTGAACAAAGAGAACACAAAGAGAACAAAGACAAGGGGAGGGGAGAAAGACGAACAAGGGGGAAACAAGCAGAATAAAGGGAAGACAAGCAAAACAAGGGGAATGTAAGGAGAACATGGGGAGGACAAGGCAAACAAGAGGAGGGCAAAGCGAACAAGAGAAGGACAGGGGGAACAAAGGGAAGACAAGAAGAACAAGCGGAATATAATGTTAACCAGGAAAATACAAGGAGAACAAGGCGAAAGGACAAGAGAACTTTGGGACTGGACCAGGAGAAAAAGAAAAATACAAGAACAAGGGGAATACAAGGCGAACAAGAGGAATACAGGGAGACCAACGGATATACAAGCAGATCAAGGGCTAAACGAAGAGAATAAGGGGAACATAAAGAGAGCAGGGAGAAAATGAGAAGTCAAAAATAAAAATAATGGGAATATAAGAAAGATTAGAAGAGAACAAGGAGAATGTGAGAGAAAAAAGGAGAAGTTATAGAAATGGAGAACAATTAGTATACAAGGATATCAAGATGAACATATGAAAAGGAAGGGAAGAGAACAATGGGAATGCTAAGAGAATAAGTAAGAAATAAGGAAAACTAGAGGAAGGCAAGGAGTAGAGGAGGAATTACATTTTTATGCAACGGCCAATTCCTAAGTTACCCACCATACCAATCGACAAAGACGTAGGCTCTAGTTCTACGTCAGAAACCCAACCAAGTAATTAGCCCAAGAGGGTATTGAACAAACAAACGCGGCTACCACTTGAGCTACACCTTGGTTTTGTCACAGAGCTTTCTAACTCATAATAAGGATACGTCAGAGTAAGAAAATCGCCATAAGAATAGCCATCTAACTCCGTTTGGAGTTCTGGTATATCTGTCGGCAATCATTTTCAGTTCGTTGCGGGATCGTGAGTCAGGAGGTACAGTAGATTTTGTCGTCGAGTGTTCGTAGAGTTATTTGAACTGATTCCCTGTTAGGAAGTTTAATTGCTGCTTCACTCGAGATCCTTGAGCGATGTTACTGAATAATGTGTGACGGAGACTAGCTGCCGTCCTTACTGATTCTGATTGTAGCATGCTGCTCCCTATATATTTTCCAAATTAGGAACTCTGACAGCCTTGCTAACTAGGTACGCTTCTTTATCTTGTGAAGTAACTAGCATAGACCTACATTCATTACGTAATTCACAACGCCACGCAATACCATTTCTACGTACTCGATATTTCGTGAATATGTATCCTTTGAAAATACTGTAAGTTAATCAATATACGTTTATTTTCTGTTAATCTAACTTCGTCCTCCATAATTCAGATAACTCAGCCCAAAAAGGTTTTGCAGTACTACAGTATAAAATTTAAAAACATGAAAATGTTCGGAGATATTACAAAAATAAAAAACCTGGAAATGATTAGTATGTTAGAAAAATTGAAAAGCTTGCAAACATTTTGCGATATTATAAAAACAAAAACAATGCAAATGTTTCGCGATAATACAAACATAAAAGTCAGGGAAATTTTCGGAGACATTAAAACAATAAAAGCCACGTAAATATTTTACGGTCCTACAAAAATAAAACCCGTGGAAATGTTTTACGATGTTACAACAATAGAAACCATGAAAATGTTTTGCAATGTTACTAAAATATAAACAACCATAGAAGTGTTTCCGTGTTTACGATGCAACAAAAATAAAAACCATGGAAGTGTTTTACGATGCCACAAAAATTAAAACCATAGAAATTTAATGTTTAATGATACTACAAAATAAAAACCATAGAAATGTTTACGGTGCTACAAAAATTAAAACCATAGAAATTTAATGTTTTATGATACTACAAAATAAAAACCATAGAAATGTTTACGGTGCTACAAAAATTAAAACCATAGAAATTTAATGTTTTATGATACTACAAAATAAAAACCATAGAAATGTTTACGGTGCCACAAAAATTAAAACCATAGAAATTTAATGTTTTACGATACTATAAAAATAAAAACCATAGAAATGTTTATGGTGCTACAAAAATAAAAAGACACGGAGATGTTTTACGATACTACAAAAATAAAAACCATAGAAATGTTTACGGTGCTACAAAAATTAAAACCATAGAAATTTAATGTTTTATGATACTACAAAATAAAAACCATAGAAATGTTTACGATACCACAAAAATTAAAACCATAGAAATTTAATGTTTTATGATACTACAAAATAAAAACCATAGAAATGTTTACGGTGCCACAAAAATTAAAACCATAGAAATTTAATGGTTTATGATACTACAAAATAAAAACCATAGAAATGCTTATGGTGCCACAAAAATTAAAACCATAGAAATTTAATGTTTTATGATACTACAAAATAAAAACCATAGAAATGCTTATGGTGCCACAAAATTTAAAACCATAGAAATGTAATGTTTTATGATACTACAAAATAAAAACCATAGAAATGTTTACGGTGCTACAAAAATAAAAAAACTATGGAAGTATTTTACGATGATACAAAAATTAAACGATGGCTGAATTTTACAATAGGCCTACAACAAAAATAAAGATCTCTGAAATGTTTTACGTTGCTACAAAAATAAAAACCATGGAAGTGTTTTACGATGATATAAAAATTAAACCATGGGGAGTTTTACAATACTACAAAAATAAAGATCATAGAAATATTTTACGATGCTACAAAAATGGCAATGTTTTCCAATACCACCAATTATTTTCCCTATTCCTACATTTAAACACAATTTTGGATCCTGTCTTTATAAACCCATATCATAGATGTAGCAACAAAAATTTAGGCATAATACTTAATTTTTCACTATATAATAATAATAATAATAATAATAATAATAATAATAATAATAATAATAATATTAATAAATAATACACGGCCCGCCCAGAAAGTAAGTTTTCCTGGGGCCATTCGTAGAAAGAAAAAACAATTTCATGAAAAGATTTATTGGAACAAACGCAGCAGAATTGTTGAGTTATTTTTCAACATTTTCCCCACCGAAATTGAGACATTTGTCATACCGTGGGGTCAAATTTTGTAACCCTGTGTCATAAAGTCTGTCGTCTGGAATCGCAACCAGTGTGTGACAGCCGTCTCCTCCTCTCTGGTGATCCTGCGGTATGATAAATGTCTCAATTCCGGTTGGGAAAATGTTGAAAAATAGCTCAACAATTACAATATCTGTTCCAACAAATCTTTCTATGAAATTGTGTTTTCTTTCTGTAAACAGCCCCAGGGGAACTTACTTTCTGGAAGATGATCGTAATAATAATGCTTTATTTATTCTGGTCGAGTTAAGGCCGTAAGGTCTTCTCTTCCACTCAACCAGAGGATGAAAAAGAAATTCATAATAATATAATGCTAACACAAAAGAAAATTATACACCTACGACAAAATCGAAACAAAACAACAGGCATAAGTCAGAAGAATCTCGAACTTAAATACCTATTTAAGTAGGCCTACATCTTGAAAATGTGGAATTTATTCAATTTGAATAATTAAAAAACTATTCACCTGAATTTTACAATTCATTTTGAAGGATTTTTTTCCGATAAGTCTTTGAAGGTTATATAAATAAATAAAATAAAAGTAAACAAAATAAAAGAATAATTTAATGTTTTCCGTCACTGACTTGACATTTCATATACACCATGATATTTCCCATATTTTAATTTTTAAATCATAAAAACTCGTAGTTTTATATTTTATATTTATGTATTTTAGGTTAAACTTTTAACTTTTGACATCAAGGGCATATATATGTATACAAACAGAGGTTATTATATTGTGAACACGATTACGGTATCTGAAGATGTCGCCTGTAGTGACGAAAACGTTAATACCTGTGAATAAATATGTAATATAAAGGCTTTATCCCTTGTATGTGAAATGTTAAGTCAGTGACGGAAAGCATTAAATTATTCATTGTATTCACCTAAAGTTGATCAAACTTATACGCATTATTACCTATAGCAAGACTATGGTGTATACAAAAATCAAGTCTCTAGCTTAAAAATCGTAAATTTCACTCATCACCTCCTTCAAGGAAGTTATGAATCTCTAAAACGATCGACGTTATCGAACTTACGGCAATAGTTGAGCAATTACGCATTTCCGACTCTTGGTTTGCTACATTCATTTTTTTTTTTTTTTTTTTTTTTTAGCCACTCTATCGCCTCACAAATTGTGTGAAATAAACAGGATTTAGATTTCTCGTTATCGTACAATATGCACAAGAAAAAGTTATATACAGCAATGGTTTCATGATATGTTGGATTCTAGTTGCATGTTGGTTGTAGTTGTAGTCAGGTATTTGCTGAATAATTTCGAGGGAAAAATTGTTCCGGAGCCGGGTATCGAACCCAGGACCTTTGGTTTAACGTACCAACGCTCTACCACTGAGCTACCCGGGAACTCTAACCGACACCGATCCAATTTTTCCCTCTATATCCACAAAGTGGGCTGACAACCGTCAAGCAACCAACTTCGAGTGCACACTAACTCCGTGTGACTTAAATTGTGGTTTTCTGTTAACGAACAGTGACGTGTATTATGCAAATCAAGATTTCAGGTATAACTCCCTATAAAGTTGATACCCGGCTCCGGAACAATTTTTCCCTCGAAATTATTCAAATCAACTTTACAGGGAGTTATACCTGAAATCTTGATTTGCATAATACACGTCACTGTTCGTTAACAGAAAACCACAATTTAAGTCACACGGAGTTAGTGTGCACTCGAAGTTGGTTGCTTGACGGTTGTCAGCCCACTTTGAGGTCTGTGGATATAGAGGGAAAAATTGGATCGGTGTCGGTTAGAGTTTCCGGGTAGCTCAGTGGTACAGCGTTGGTACGTTAAACCAAAGGTCCCGGGTTCGATACCCGGCTCCGGAACAATTTTTCCCTCGAAATTATTCAAATCAACTTTACAGGGAGTTATACCTGAAATCTTGATTTGCAGGTATCATGCTGGTTGGAACACGTGTTCTGTAGTGGTGAATACTTACTTACTTACTTACTTACTTACTTACTGGCTTTTAAGGAACCCGGAGGTTCATTGCCGCCCTCACATAAGCCCGCCATTGATCCCTCTCCTGAGCAAGATTAATCCATTCTCTATCATCATATCCCACCTCCCTCAAATCCATTTTAATATTATCTTCCCATCTACGTCTCGGCCTCCCTAAAGGTATTTTTCCCTCCGGCCTCCCAACTAACACTCTTTATGCATTTCTGGATTCGCCTATACACGTGCTACATGCCCTGCCCATCTCAAACGTCTGGATTTAATGTTCCTAATTTTATTTCGTTAGATAATGCGCTTCCACCCTCTTGTATTAATTCTGCAGGAATTTGATCGATACCTGGAGACTTATAATTTTTCAGATTTTCTATCGCAATTTCGACTTCAGAAAGTGTGGGTTCGGGTATAAATGGCTCAGCAGTTTGTATTTCAGTTTCGTCCCGATCATTTCTATTTGGCCTATGTATATTTAGTTGTCCAAAATAGTTTTTCCATCTGTTCAGGATTGAATGAGAGTAGTGGTGAATTTCTTAAATAAATAAATTAAGGCTATTAGTCCTACTATATAATACTGTATATTGAATTTATTAACATAGTGTTATATTTACTCTGTAATTTGCCAATTATAGCTACATTTTACATTTTTGGCTATGATATCTATACTTAACTCTTTTTAATTTATTTTTATTTGGTATTTTTCATTTATATCTATATATGTGTCTTTTATTTAAGTAGTAGGGGAGAATCGGGTAGTATCGGACATCGGGTAATATCGGACAGTGAGTTTCTTTCATCTACCACACGATGATAGTACCTGATTGACATGGTTACGTTTCTGTGATGTCGCATAGAGAAACGTAACCATGTCATTCAGGTACTACCATATGGTGGTAGATGAAAGAAACGCACTGTCCGATATTACCCGATGTCCGATACTACCCGACTCTCCCCTATCTATTTTTTTTTTTTTTTTTAATTTTTAATTTGTAATTACACTTGTATCTTGCATTTGTTTCTGTTTTATCTTTTTTTTTTCATGTTATATGCACTTCTGTGTTTTTTAACAAATCTGTACTGTCTATTGTAATTGGGGCTTTGCCCTGTTATAGACACAAATAAATAAATAAATAAATAATTTTACACACCCTGTATAAGTTAACCTAAATTGAACTTTATACATTTAGAAAGCACTACGAAACGTCAACTTCAGTTCGTAGCCAATTAGAGTAGCGAGGGTGAGGTTTGCGGAAAAATGTCTTAAAGAAACTCTTGGATAACGAATGAGCAGAGAGGGATGACGTTTGAATTTCTATTCACGTGCTTTTTTCATCTCTGAGCTAATCTTCCCACTCTTCATTAGTGCGCGGGAAAGAACAAAGTAGACAGTTCATTCTGGCGGAGTCCTTGTAATTCAGGGACGAGCCTTGTGCTAGCGGACACAAATTGGTGATCGTTCATATGTTAATTATCACCATGTCTGGGACCAACGAGTAACAATACGACATGAAAGAAATCTATTGCTGTCCTGGGACTCCGTACTCTGACTTTGGAATGGGTCCCTCACGCCCGATTCGTTTACCCGCGAACTTGTAACAAAAACTCACGAGTCCATCCCATCCCTCCAAAGAAAGGGCTGGGAAATAAAAATTAAGAATATGTCAGAACAATATTTTTTCAACGAATTCATATCTGAAATGTAATTTAGCGCGACATAAAACACAAAATCCTCGTATTTTATTGTCTCATTAAGAGTATTAGTATCTACAGGGCGTTGCATTAAGCTTGTTACAAACTTCCAGGATCAGTAAATGAGATCTTAAGTACAGGGACATCATTTTATTTTTACTAACATTTTTAATATTAACCTGGTTATACCTTTGGATTAATGGTTCATAGCCGGAAACACAGATTGCTACCCCTTCCACAATTTAAGTTCGATGATACTGACGTAAAATACAAACAAATCAATTTACTAAGTATAGGAGGGAAGAAAAGTAGTTCATCCATTTACGTAAACTAGGAGATATCGCAATTCTGAGTTTGATAATTCTCATTAGGTTTTTGTTTAATCAAAATACAATACAGTATTAACAATAACTCACGAACTGAGTTATCCATGCGAACGTATTCATTATGCAGTGTATATTATATTGTCTACAGCACATTACCGTACAATATAGAGAATTAAGTCAAATTGAAAAATAATCATAATATGGATATATATTATTTTAATGTACCGAAGTACATATGATATTTCCATGCAGATATTCTGCGTCATCATACGATGTAAGAGTAATGGAACGGAGAAAAATTCTCTCCGGCGCCGGGATTTGAACCCGGGTTTTCAGCTCTACGTGCTGATGCTAAGACGGCGCTTATTCCGTCGGTTTCCGGCTAACTAGTCACTCATAACGAGTACACCTGAGCACATGTGTGGACTTCGGTCCTACGTTCATAGACATCTATGACGTAGTGCAGAGGGCGGCCACTAGAGGGAACCCAAGAGTTGGAGCTTAATCTGAGACGATTCTGTCCGACGCCGGGGTGGTATCCGGTGTGGCTTAGTGGATAAAGCATCAGCATGTAGAGCTGAAAACCCGGGTTCAAATCCCGGCGCCGGAGAGAATTTTTCTCCGTTCCATTACTCTTACATCGTATAATATGGATATTTAAACATATTTTTGAAAATGGTGGCCGTTCATTTAGATACAGGCTTCAGTTCTTTTGTGCATATTATCGCACTATAGACTACTGCATCTAATTCCAATTACCAGTTTCGTCCTTCGTACTAGTAACTCATGTTGAAATAATTCTATACCTATTATATAAAAGAGTACCTTAGGTACTGTAAATTTAATCTTCACCTCTGTCCGACCCGCACAGACAATATTACTCAGACATGCTATCTACTGTCCGTCCAAGTGGTTATGTCGCAGGATCGTAGAAAGTGAGGAAATTACGTGACAGTTAATTAATTTTATTTAAGTTATTTTAAACAGTTGCGGGTGAGGGAAATCGGGATGCGAAATAGGCAAACGGATGACAGTACCTGAGGGAAAATATGATTCAATATTCAAAACTATTTCGTCACTGGAAAACACGAACATATTTCTGGAACGTATTATACTCACTAACTCAATACTGTTTGTGTTTACTACGACCTTAAGGCGACTTTGACTGTATACGCTTGCTTCTGTGAGGAGAACAGTTCGAAGTTTACTAGTAGAGAGGGTGGGAGTGAAGTACATTAAAAAACTCAGGTACAATAAAAATTGAAGTAAAAATAAAATGATGTCCCTGTATAAATTTGAGAAAATTAATATAGGTTCAGTTATTTTTATTGCGTGGTGTCGAACACACTACCTCATTCCAGTGCCAAGATCAAGAAAGAATGGGGCTCTTAGCTCCATGCCCCCAAATTGCCTTCAAGGGATGTTATAAAAACAAAAACAATGCAAGTGTTTCGCGATACTACAAACATAAAAGTCAAGGAAATTTTCGGAGACATTAAAAAAGTAAAAGCCACGTAAATGTTTCACGTTCCTACAAAAATAAAACCCATGGAAATGTTTTACGATGTTACAACAATAGAAACCATGGAAATGTTTTACGATGTTACAACAATAGAAACCATGGAAATGTTTTGCAATGTTACTAAAATATAAACAACCAAAGAAGTGTTTCCGTGTTTACGATGCAACAAAAATAAAACCATGGAAGTGTTTTACGATGTCACAAAAATTAAAACTATAGAAATTTAATGTTTTTATGATACTATAAAAATAAAAACCATAGAAATGTTTACGGTGCTACAAAAATAAAAAACAGAGAGATGTTTTACGATGATACAAAAAAATAAACCATGGCTGAGTTTTACAATAGGCGTACTACAAAAATAAAGATCATAGAAATGTTTTACGGTGCTACAAAAATAAAAACCATGGAAATGTTTTATGTTGATACGAAAATTAAACCATGAGTTTTACAATACTACAAGAATAAAGATCATAGAAATGTTTTACGACGCTACAAAAATGGCAATGATTTACCTACGATTATCCCTGTGTCAATGACTTACGACAGATCAAAGTACTCCAGTAGAAGAGAGTTTCTAAGAGTATCATTGTCATTTTCTGAAGAATACAGACATTTTTTCTTCTCTTTCTGCTTTTTATTGTTTATTTTAATTTAAACATGTTTTTTGAAGATCACATATGATTTTTTACAAAATAATATTGTTAATTGCTTTCATTTAATTGGAAAAGGTCATATCTCCACTTATTGAAATGTGTTTCTTTCTACTAATATTAAGACCGTTTTTATGGAAAGTTTATAATAAAATTGGCATTAAATAGGTATAAGAGTAATAATGAAAAATTATGACTAGTATCACTTAGAGGTTTTATGTTATTCCATTTCTACTCCCTCCTGTAAATTTGAAAAGATGTATATATGGTCTTTTCCAAATAACTTGTTCAATTCAACTATCTAGTAAAATAAAATGCGCAGGCATTAAGAGCGTCAAATTTGTTTCATCAGCTTTTGTCATCTTTCTCAAAACTTGTAATTTAGACTTAGGCCAGTTTGGAATCCACCTCTTCAATTGCTAAGTATTTACGCAGTAGTACCACAGTCTAGTATATACAGTCACGAAGCTCAATACGTAGTAAATATGCATCCATAGATAGTTGCTAACCACTAGGATCGCTAATATCGCCTCATTACAGACAATGCGAAATATTACCTGCACAGTCTATTGTTCCTAGCACCCTCATAAACTCAAGCTTCGTGACTGTATATACTAGACTGTGGTAGTACTTAGACTTGTACTGTTAAGGATAGACGCCACTGAAAAATCATGAAAATTTTCTAAAAAAAATATATTGGCTATTTCACGTCTTTATAATGTGTATTTTCATACCCCAAATGAATTTAGTTCAATTCTGATTTCAAATATGTTTTAAATTTTTTTTAAATTAAGACTGCAAAAGAATGTAGCATTTTAAGAGCTGATAAAATTATTTTTTCATCAAAGAATTCTTTTTTACAAATTTCTGATTACAAATCTAGTAACTTTTTATTGTAAAATTGGCTTCCTGAAGTAACTAGATGAATGTAGCGGAGGAGAAATTTTAATAGGTATGTGTTATGTAAATACACATTTTACTCTCAAATCCATTGTACCATAATCTTATTTTTCTTGATTTAACACAGGGCTGGGCACATTAAGTGATTCTGAGAAATGAGCGCTGTGTGCTTTAAAGAGCGAGTCTAGCGAGCGCTGTGACGTATGCATACTGTACGTCATTCAGTGTCGGTGCAGTGGTGACTCTGCAGTATAATGATGAACTTTGAAGACGGAGCTTCCACTCATACATTGAAGTGGCCCGCTACTCCCAATGCTTTTAATGTATCATGAGAGGAGGAGTTCTTTTTGGTAGAGAGCAGTGGATTAGCAAAGTGTATAATTTGTCGTAAAACACTCCAACTGATTAAGAAGTTCAATATCCAACGGCATTATTCTTTACAACATGCTACTGAATATGACAAATATGTTGGTAATGAACGCCATAAATTAATACAACTTAAAGAAAATGTTTCTCAGGTACATAATATTAGAGTATCTATTTGATACTTACATTACAAGTTATTATACATTTAGTAATATATAATTTTAAATTATACAAGTATTATAATATATCATATATCATATTATATATCATGAACTGTAATATACTATACTATGATATATCATAGGCTAATATTTGTATAATTTAAAATTATATATTACTAAATGTACTATAACAACTTATAATGCAATGTAAATATCGAATAAATACTCTAATATAATATACCTGAGAAACATTTTCTTTAAATTGTATTAATTTATGGTCGTATATTATATTATATTATATTATATTATATTATATTATATTATATTATATTATATTATATTATATTATATTATATTATATTATATTATATATTAACAGGATGACAATAATGCACTTAGTGAATCGGCCTTGAGAATTAGCTACAAAATTTGCCACGAAATTGCAAAGGAATTGAAAACATTCAACGAAGGTAAATTCATCAAGCGATGTTTAATTATATTGGCAGATGAACTCTGTCCACAGCAAGTAGGGGAAGTGGAAGCCATACGCCTGTCTCGTAGAACCGTGGTGAGGAGATTCAAGTATGTGCGTATGGGTTTTGTAAATAAGCCTAATGAGTTGTGTGTGTGCATAGAGCGAAGTTTATTTCATTAAATTAATAAGAGTGTTATAAAGTCTGTACTGTACAATGGATTGATGTAATATCCCTATAAACTATTATGTACTGACAGACTGAATGACTAGAACAACCGTGGCTCTTGTTACATTAATGTAACAGGGAAGGTAGCTGTATTGCGAGTCCGCCACTGCGTGAGCGTTCTGCTCTGGCTTGGAATTGAAGTGCCTTGCGGAGCGAGAGCAGCTCTGGCCGACTAGACTGAGCCGCTCTCATGCCCGGCCCTGATTTAACACGAACTTTTTATACCAAATATTAATCAAACTGGATAAAATTTTTACTTGAATTATAGAAAAAGTAACATACTCAAAATTTCAACTTTTTTAAGTGCATAAATGGGAAAAGGAACCTTAAAAATGTAGATCTTCTACTAAAAATTTGATTTTGAAAATATTTCTAAAAATAAAAAGTCAAAAACATTTGGGAGTTCAAAATTTCGATTTTGTTAGTTCTTTATATAGTAAACATGCTCTCAAAATTTAGTTTAAAAAAATATCAGAAAAAAAGTTGCCATTTTATTGGATGTCCCTTTAAGTGTCTAGATTTGTAGTGTATTTTCATTCTTACATTTATTTATCTTTTTTGTTATCCGTAAATGCCACGGGTGAAAACCCATTCGTAGTTAATATATATTCATTCATCCATTCAGCCATTCAATATTTAAATAGTATATAGAAATATTTGGGTTTCCTAACGAGAGAATCACACTGTATTAATGATGAAGAGGAATAAGAACAAAAAATAACTATCAGCAGTAAAAAAAACCAACAGCTCTCATAAAAAATATCTCAACAGGTTAAATTATAACTGAAATATCAGACAACGTTGAGTCAGTTACAGCCGGTGAAGAGCAATAAACGTTACCTCTGAAACTTGCGGACAACGTACGATCATAAAATAAACTGTTAAACCCTAA
>JAJSOF020000023.1:28459460-28475890 GCA_025594305.2 Periplaneta americana | reverse complement strand
CGACGTAATAGTAATGGAAACTAAACATAGGTTTTACTGTCACATGGTTAAATATGGGTTTTGATTTTAACCAAATAGAGTTTTAAACCCTTTCCTAGAAAACTGTGTGCTGGAGAGGATGGGAGGAGGGTTGTAATGTAAAGGGAGTAGCAAGTTAATTATCCGCCCACCAAGCCAATTTTTCCGACCCGCGAGATATCCTAAACATGCAGCATAATATTTCGTGAATGTTAAACAACTCATAAAATAAACCAGTGCACTGCATACTTGATACGACGACACAGTTGCATAATTACTGGCCAGGCTCTGCAAATGTTTGGAATGGGACAATTATTAAAATGGACTCAGCTGCTGTTAAAAAAAGGAGGAGGGGGAGGAATAAAATTGAGATAGAAACTTGGTAATCCAGCCACACGGTGTAAATTAGTGAAGGATTTGGAGTTACGGTGACGCCGGCCTCTATCATTCTTTGGAAAAGTTTGAGCGTAATGTTTATCATTGAAGGAGAACGAGGCAATTTAAGATACACTTAGGCCCAATTGTATAAAACTCCCTGACTAAAGATCAACTTTGATCGAAGATCGAAAAGTGAACCGAGTTCAGACACTTCTTCTATTGTATAAAACTTTTCTGCGATCAAATTACCTTCGTTCGAATGCAATCTAAGTTCACATGAAAAGGATTTGGCAACATCGCATAAACAGGTGAAATACGTGATGCTCGGACAGGTTTGTTCAGTGTTGCCAATCTAGCGACTTTAACTCTTTTTCAACAACAATTTCTTTTAACTTTTATATTGCTTAAATAGGGATTTAGTGACCTTTTTAGCACCCCCTAGTGACAAAATTTAATCTTTCTTTGTTGATAATGAGAAATCTATCGACTTTCCAACTACTTTTTGGCGACTTTCCGTACACTGTTGGAGAAACTGGTTTCTTGTGCAATGTAAATAATGACGGACAATAAGAAGAAGGTTGACTGTTCTCCGAGTTGTTATCATGTTATGGTGTTTGATACTGCTAAACATAATAAAGCTTTATAATACGACAATTTTCGTTTAGTAATACAGTTAATTGAACATTTATGAATGTACCTATCATATCCATTAATAATTAATGGTTGTTATAAACATAATATAATTATGGGTTATGATATTTGATACTGCTGAACACGATAGAGCCTTATAAAATATAAGATTGTTTGTGTATTAAGGCAAGAAATTGAAAGAAATATATATAAATGTACCTATCATATCTATTAATATTAATAATAATGGATATTTTATTTGTACAATCTGTCACTCGTATATTTCAAACAGAAAAGAAATAACTGAACTTGGATCATCTAACTTAATCGGAGAAATTTCTTCAGTCAAAGTTGACTTTAGTTTGAGACAAATTAATCTCAGATTAGACTTTATACAACACAAAATTCCAAGTTTCAGCTGAAACAAGGATTAATATAACCTCTGATCTAAGATTAAATGGTTTATACAATCGGCCCTTACTCTCAGAAACAAAAGAAAGAACATAAACAATGACATAATAGAATGAACATGAGGAATTTAGTATTTATCGCTACATACAAAACGAAATAAATACATACCAGTGGCTTGTGCAGCATATGCTGCAAACTAAGTTCATTATACGTTCAAATAAAAATTTTTCAGATATATTTTCAGTGAAAAATAGGCCTACTAGTCATTTTAAAAGTCATTTGCTTCCACAATAATGAAACATACTCTCTCTAAATGGTTTTTATGCCAAATACTTTTTATTAAACCTATCCACCTTCAATTTTTCGAGTTTCAACGCGAAAACGCAAGTAACAATGTCAGGGCGATCAGTGGGTTTTCATGTGGGAGTAAAGCAACAGCTATTTCAGGTCACTGTGGATTGTAGATGAAAGTTAAAAAAAGTCAGGTTTGCTATGTTTTCGAACAATAGACATGGTATAGCTGCTGCATGTAGAGCTTGAAATGTAGAGAGTAAAATCGTTTTATCCTGCTAAGAGATCTTGCAGAAATGATCGGGAGACTACAAAATTTTATAGGCCTCTTATTTTATCAGTACGTAATACCATCTTTCCTTAGGAATTGTAATTTTTGCGCTCTCTCGCTCAAGCCAATACTGAAAAGAATGACGCATATAAGTACAGTATCTACACCACACCGCCATTAAGTATATGAAAAATACCCAACCCCACTTGATTAATAACTATAAAAATATTCGATTTTTAATAACAATATTATTATCGTACGTAAGTTTTGTAGTTTATAATAGTTGCCACTCAGTAAATTATAGAAATGAAGATCTAATTTAAGATATTCTCCACATCTACTTATATAACCCTAAAACGTTTCACTTTCATATCATCAATATAACATTAATATGTATAATTAATGAAAAATAGTCACATCATAGCATTAACTGTAATAAAATTTCATTTCTAATCGTAATAATGTCATCAAACCACCTCAAGTTTTGTAGTTTTTAACATCCAATACACAGCTGTACTCAGAAAATTACACACCGCAGAACCAGACCTGTAAATTATTTCGAAGTTTTTAATAACAAATTGAATTTGAACTCTAAATATGTCAGCGATCCTGCAGGTCATAGCCTTCGTGTAATAGCCTATTGTTTATTGCAGTGTGTATTTTGTTTTATTCTGAAATGCAATTAGTTCTCAAACCTGACGAAAGATGGATTTTGGAAAATAGGAAAATAATGTAGGAAAATAGATATTTCACTGAAAACTACTATTTTTCTGAAACACTTTGGGTTCCAAGCTTCAAAATGAGGGGTCATTTATTAAAATTCGTTCAGCCGTTTTCCCGTAATTTCCATTACCAGTTCAAATTATATATATATATATATATATATATATATATATATATATATATATATATATATATATATATATAGATTATTGACGTAGCGCACACTTGTTTCAGCAAGCTCGTATTCGAGGGGCGGTTGCTATAAATAACTATTCTGTACTAAAGAACGTAACAAAGATTCAGTAAAAATACAAATGGCCGTGTTATTCAGATAGACTGTTTTAAGTGTCTCACCCAGTCATGGTGTTCCAAAAGTGATGGTCATTAATTTACAAATGAAAAGCGCAAAATAAAAGAAGCAATAGACTCCAATAAACATTGGTTCGCAAATTATCATGCGATATTCCTTTAAGCAGAATGAGAATCTTTTGTCATCTAGTCTACAGTCAAAAAATCTGAAAGTTAGAATTTATAAAACAGTTATATTACCGGTTGATCTTTACGGTTGTGAAACTTGTACTCTCACTTTGAGAGAGGAACAGAGATTAAGAGTGTTTGAGAATAAGGTTCTTAGGAAAATATTTGGAGCTAAAAGGGATGAAGTTACAGGAGAATGGAGAAAGTTACACAACGCAGAAATGCGCGCATTCTATGCTTCAATACCACCGACGCTGAATAACCTAGTAGTTGACAAAACGTAGTTAAATAACCAAGTAAAAAATAAAAAAGTACAAAATGTTAATAAATACTTAACTGATGTTAACAATGATAATAATAACAATGCTAGTTAACATTGGTGTGGATGTCTCAACAATGACAAGTGTTGTTAGAAATTGGTAGCACTGTTTGTGTATTATTTCTTTCGTCATTGTTTAATTCTGTATTCCCACATTTCCCTTTTATTCATTTCAAACATCATAAACTCCCATACGAACGTTTTCTCCTCCCCTCTTGTTCCTACTCGTACGGTATTTGATTGTAACATCACAGAGGTAATTTTTCTTTTGCTCTTATCCATTAATCCCTAACGGCATATGGGACCGAGTTTTCTGAACTCGCACAATAAAACAAAAGAATAGCCTAACCAATCTCTACACTTTTTATATTAAAGAATGATCTGACGAGATAACTACATAAATAGTGTGTACATTGTTCGGTTCTGTGGAGCGTTGACAGTTTTGTGTATATTTTTATCCCCATAAAAATTGTACATATTGCAGTAAAGCCTTTAGTAAACAGCAGAAAAACGTTAAGCGCTTCCCGTTATCTCTTTTAGCCTAGTATTTGGAATGGCGGTCACAAAAGCTGAGCACTGTTAAAAGAACATGCAAAAATTATTACTTATTGAAGAAAAGTCATTCAAACTGCAATACAATTTTTAAAAATGCGTACAAACCAACGTAATCTTTAATTTTATTTTCACATTGATATAAAATATTCTCATAACACTCATGGTAGTAGTTCCAAATAAATAAATAAACAAATAAATAAATAGATAGCTGGATAGATGGAATAGATAGATAGATAGATAGATAGATAGATAGATAGATAGATAGATAGATAGATAGATAGATAGATAGATAGATAGATAGATAGACAGACAGACAGACAGACAGACAGACAGACAGACAGACAGACAGACAGACAGACAGACAGACAGACAGACAGACAGACAGACAGACAGACAGACAGACAGACAGACAGACAGACAGACAGATAGATAGATAGATAGATAGATAGATAGATAGATAGATAGATAGATAGATAGATAGATAGATAGATAGATAGATAGATAGATAGATAGATAGATAGATAGATAGATAAATAAATATTGAAAATTTTGGAACAAGCAGCGCAATAAATTTCGTATTGTATTGATGCAAAACATCGCAGTGCTTTCCCCCTGTGACAAAAGTTTCTATTTGAGATGAATAGAAGATCAGTTATTGATTAGTAATACATTTTCATGCATTATCTTTGACTCTCTGGCAACGCTGGGGATAGTTTTTCGATCCTGGTCTGGAGTTAAAGAAGTCGAGTCAAGTTTCTAAAGCATCTCCGTTATTGAACATTGTTGGATGAAGAACGAAAAAGGTATAAAGCCGAGGGTGCAAGATCGGGCGAATACGGGGGATGTGGGATCACCTCCCAACCAAGCTCGAGGATAACTGCTTTCGTCATGTTAGCGTAGTGCGGGCGTGAATTATTGTGTTGAAGCAACGGTAATTGATAAACACAGGAACGCCATTTCGTAGTGCTTTAGTAACAATATCTTTAGCAAGACTTCTGGCTTCTGTTGCATTCAAACAATTATAAAATACGATAGTTTAGTCCAGGGAGCATCCGTTTTTTGGTGTAAAGATAAATTCGTTTGGCGTATTTCTTAATTGAAATTAAGAAATGGCGTTCCTGTGCTTAACATTTAATGAAGCAGCACTTGAATGCAGTCTTTCAGGTCGTTTTTCTTAAACTGTGGCTGCAAGGCGTCTGAGCTGTTGGCAATAAATGTCAGCAGTTACGGTTGATACTAAAACTTTGTGTTGTACTAGTAGACTATGTTGTAAATCTCGTCTGTATATATTTCATCTAGACTGTTACTATAAATTAGTGATGGGCGAAGCTGTTATTTTCCCGGAACAGTTCCGACTGTTCCGGTTCCGAAAAAATACTATGTTCCAAATAACAGTTCCGAAATAACAGTCACCAGTAGTGATGAGTCGGAGTCGTTCAAACGAACGGTACAGTACCTTCCCTCTTCACCATGCTGCTCACACTGGAGCACTCATAGGCATGACATAGTACACATTCTTATCTATAGATGGCACTGCAATGCACATTCGAATCGATTTTGGAAAATTGCTGTGCATGCGGACAGAACTCAAAAGCTTAATGTTAGTAATTACACAGCTGTTGACTACAAGGACAGAATACAACACTTTGTTTTCGTACATAAAGTTATAAAGACATGGTAGCCGACTAAAAAAAAAAAATAACATAACATTTAAAACATATGGTATGTAATTTCTGTTCTCTCTATTACATAATAAAAAAAAAAAAACAAATCATTAATTTTTATTTTTACTTTTCTTAATGCACAGTTATAATAATAATAATAATAATAATATATATTACAATTTCATAAATAAAAAGATATGTATTGGCAGTACTGAAACCTGGAAACCCCGCAGTGGGTTAGTAAAATGTTGGAATCGCATCTTTACCAAAGTGTAATTTAAACTTCGCATTAAACCTCGCTCTCCAAATCAGTACTTATATGGGTAGTTTCCAACAAATAATGCTACAACATTTTTGTCGTTCTTTGATAACAGAGAAGATAGCACAAAAACTTGTGCTTGTCAGACTTAACCTCAACAAACGACATACAGACATTGTAACTAAACCACTCATTACCATTTACGACTTTAACCTTTGTATAAAATCAGCTGATCAATGAATTAATAATAGTATGCGTACTTTATGACTTTGTAGAATGTTTATAAAACAGAATTAGTCAACTAATGGTGAAATAAACCATAAAGCGGGAATGAATATTACAGATTATTAAATACTTACTATAACATTACAGATGATTGGCCAGTCTTACAAATGTTGATATTAAAGTTCGCGCCACCGCAAGGATTTCAATTTCCATGCACCCCCTCCAACCACGTGAGAGTTTCAAGTACCAACTTCATCCAACGAAGTTCCAAGTATAACATAAAGAACAACGAGAACAGTGTAACTGCAGCTGTCGTTGGTTCATCGGAATAAGCTCCGACGTTCCGACTGTTATCTCGGAGTCGGAACATACCTTGTGCAACGCGGTACTGCGAGCCCGCAACAGCTGGGCAAGTGAGCAGCTCGGAGTCGGAACACTGTTATTTCGGAACAGGAGGTTCCGACCTACTGTTCATTTTTGCAACAGTTCCGAGACCGGAACAGTTCCAAAATAACTGTTGTGTTATTTTTTACCCATCTCTACTATAAATTAAGACTTTATAATAGTATAAAGTTTTTTGACTTGTTCCATATTCTAGCTGTAAGCATGTATGAATACCATGGAATGCTAATAAATACAATACAATACAATTCCCGGGAAGCAATTCGCAATACACATCATCTTCTTTATTCCATAACACGCATGACATCATCTTTTATAGATGGACACTAGCTTTTGTACTGGGTGTTGTGCGTTAAAACGACAGAAACATTTTCTTGCAGTGCTTTCTCCGATAGTATTCTCTCCGTACGCGGCACAATTTCTTAGAACTGCCTTCGCTCGTCTATTAAACTCAAACAGAAGAATATGTCGAAGTGTTCTCTTTTTTCACTTGACATTCCATCTTCTTTAGCTCACAAATAACACCAACTTTCTTCAAATCCGCAATATTCAAAGCGTATATACAAGCACAATGCTCCACATCTCAAATGACAAATGCGAAACGATAAACAATCTCCTAGCAATCCAGTGTTGTGACGAATAAAAACACTGCGCATCACTCTAAAAGTATCTCCACAGTCTAGTACAGGGATGTGAAGGTCAAAGCACGCGCAAGACACTACGTGCTCCCAAGCGCGCACGGGTACAAGCAGTAACGGTGAACAAGAAGGGGTGAGCAAAATGAACTCTATTGGCCTATCACTGCAAGATGAATTAAAGTGCTCTTAAGTAATAGATAATGCGTTACGCTCATACAAGAAAACAAGAAATAAAAGCATATTTTGCAACATGTACCTCTCTAATAAATGCAATTAATTATGAAATAATAAATAATAATAAATAATAAAAATAGCTTCTCTTTAATTTAAGCAGTTTTAAATAATGAGGCCTATAATTAGCCTAGGCCTAATTATTTTTATTAACTGTTACATAATCATGTACTACTTATATGAGCATCATTACACTTCTAGAAACAAATTTAAATTCCTGACTTCTCGCGTAATTCAGAAGTGTTTTTTTATTATTATTATTTTTGCCGACACAAATCCAACTTTAGCTGGAGTAGATCAGTATCTTTAAATCGTCTATGGAACTCTTCCCAGAGATTTTTTAAAGCATTACAGTATTTTACACTGTTGAACAGGAGGTCAATGACTGAAGGCGTTGAAATTATAAAAATTGTGCTGTGAGATCTGCGACATCCACAATGAAATCTTCATCTGAAAGCTTTTAACAATATCTGGGGACACAGATTAATTGATTCTTCCCTTTCGATCTCAAATTCAAAACGTTCAGATGCTCTAATATATCCTTGAGAAAGTTACGTTCCTCGATCCATGTAGAGTGAACTAGTTCTGGACTGTCTCTGTTTTTCTATTATGAATTCTGATAAATATTCACGTAATTCAAAATATCTGGAGAGAACAATATCGTAATAGTAAGAAATATCGTTAAACTGAGAATTTATGTGCGAAAATCTGGACAATTTATAGACACAACTCCTAACTGACATTTAACGAATTTATGCCATTACCAGCACACACTTTTGTTTGTACTTTATTCTGAAAATATAAATACAATGCTGTGGGGAAGAAGCTCTACAATACATCTTTACATACATTTACTACTATTTAATGTCAATAAAAACAAACTAATTTGAATATTATGTCATTCTGCAGATGAACTAATAATTTCAGGCGTTCGACACTGCTTGTCTTTATAACTAAATAATTTCCACAAACCAACCTCATCTTTCACTTATACAAGAAGTTAAGAGTCTAGTCAGCCTGAAACTTACTGAACGACTTCTTCATCAATGTGTAATGTACAACCCTTGTGTTCACCAGTGACTTGTACCTGCGTGCCTTAAGGCGCATCCACACTATGCCGATCGGCAGGGATGGGCATTGCCGCGCGGCAAAGTCAATCGGCTTTGTTGAAAATGCTTCGTATGTCCACACATGGATCAGCATCGGTCGGCATTAGTAGTGAAAATGTGCGACGAGGAGGACGTTCTACTTGCCTCTGCAGCTATAATAATAATTTTAAGTGCCAAACGCCGTAAGTTCCGAAAGCGTAGATTTTGGGTACGTCCTAGTCTCCAGAGTCGAAATCGAGGAAGTGATCTGATGAAAGATTTGATATTGGACGATGTAGACCAGTTAAATCTCGAGTACAGATGTGGGGGGGTTTCATAATTTTTTCGAATGTCCAGTGCTGATTTTGAAACTCTTCTCATTATGATTGGGCCGAAAATCAGCAAGTGTGATACTTCATACAGGACAGCCATTCCTACCAATGAGCGTCTTGCTGTAACGTTACGGTTTCTTGCAACAGAGGATTCCTACCATTCTCTCATGTATACTTTTAAGATTTCGAAGCAAGTGATTTCAACTATTATTCCAGAATTGTGTGATAGACTTATAGAAGCTCTACAAGATTTTATTAAGGTAGTGAATAAAACAACATAAACACCTGACATAATTAGGAACATAAAATCCAGACGTTTGAGATGGGCAGGACATGTAGCACGTATGGGCGAATCCAGAAATGCATATAGAGTGTTAGTTGGGAGGCCGGAGGGAAAAAGACTTTTGGGGAGGCCGAGACGTAGATGGGAAGATAATATTAAAATGGATTGGAGGAGATAGGATATGATGGTAGAGACTGGATTAATCTTGCTCAGGATAGGGACCAATGGCGGGCTTATGTGAGGGCGGCAATGAACCTACGGGTACCTTAAAAGCCAGTAAGTAAATAAGTAAGTAAGTGAATAAAACAACAAATATTTGTATAATGGATTTATTTATTAGAAAATTTACACAGTGAAACAAAATTACAATGACAATTATTGCAAGTGAACATATTAAAGATTGAGGAGAATATTATCAATTGAATCACTGTCCGTAGTTTCTGGATCGAGAAATTCTGTAGAGGGAGGAGCATCAGACTCTGAATATAGTTACTGAACAGTGAGAGGAGACACTGAGGTGCACGAGAGAGAAGTACAGATATACAAGGACAGATTGAAATATTTGGCCTATTGTTCGAGCTAGGGAACAATTCCAAAATTCTCAGTTGAATGTTTTAAGTCTTTTGGAATTCCTTTAAATATTTTGAAAATTATTGCTATAGACGTAATGAAATATTCTGTTCAGATTTTACGCAATCACCTGTAGGCTACACCTAAATTTCCTTATATTCTTTTTGATTACTAATAATTATTGAATAAAAGTATTTTCCCAAGGTTAGCTTCCATTTGCAAATAAAAATTCGTAAATAGTGATAACGCAAATGTTTATTTTTATTTTATTTGCTTAGTATGCTGTGTCTTTGGCAACCCTTACTGAAGGGCAGCTACCCTTGTGGGATTTATATATAGGATTTGGAAACACTGGTCCATATTGTGCTTGAGGAAAACCAAACACTGGCATTTGCGAATTCGTGGAGGTTGGGTATTGGGGTACTGGTGGATTGTTGTCCTTCCCCATCTCTGCTTCGAATAATGTAGTGTTTATTATATATTGAACCAGGATTGTAGCATGCGGTGACGAGAGTTTGCGTAATTTCATTGCGACATTTTCGGCAAACACAATGTACTCGTCTCTTTCTTGTCTTCTTGCCCTAACTTCCCTCATAATTGAAAGTTCCTCATCTTGCGCCGAAGATTTGCTGCATTTTGCTTGTCCTTTTCCTTTCGGTGATGCAATACAGCCTTTTACGGTGATATAAATGCCCTTTTCTTACCTCTATCTTCGGGTTGCGGCGATGGCTCGGGTTCTGGTCTTCATGTTCAGGAAGAACACCTAAATCAGGTCTTTCTTCTGGCTCTGAGTTCTTATGAACCTAACAACGAACGTTTTGTTTATAATCAAATCATTTCATTGTTTCAAAACTCCAATTTTTTATTTTAAATTCAAATTATATATATTTAACAACTAATATTCCTTTTATCATTTTTTTTTCAGATGCCCCAAAATGAATCTGAATGGAAAATGATACCAAAGGATTTTAATGACAAGTGGAACTTTCCGAATTGTGTAGGAGTAATGAATGGGAAACACATAAATTTGCAAACTCCAATTAACAGTGGAACTGAATATTTTAATTATAAAGTTTTCTCCAGTATTGTCTTATTTGCAGTAATCGACGCAAGTTACAACTTCACATACGCAAGTGTAGCATACCAGGGAAGAATATCGGATGGTGGCGTATTCAATGAGACGAAATTCAAGAAATGTCTAGAAGTTAACACAATGAATCTTCCAGCAGCCTGCGCTATTCCAGGGAGAACTGCTGCTACCCCGTTTGTTTTTCTTGCGGATGATGCATTCTCCTTATCACATAACATTATGAAACCATTTCCTGGAGTGCAAGACAAAAGATCTTTGAACAGAATTTTTTACTATCGATTAAGTAGAGGACGTAGAGTTGCAGAAAACGCTTTCGGGTTAATATTTTTCGTCTTTCGAGTACTTCGAAAGCCAATGTTATTGGAACCGGACACAGTAACAAAAGTAACACTAACAATATTTTATTTGCACAATTTCCTCTGAAAGAGTACGTCAAAGGCTATTTACAATCCGACTGGAACATTTGATACTGAGTGTTCGACTACAGGTGAAACTCTTCCGGGAGTATGAAGACAAGAAAATTCAAGTTTGCAAGGATTCATTAATATTCCCAGGATGCATCGAAGAAGTATAGTGGATGCAGAGACAGTGAGAAATGAATTTAAAGAGTACTTTATTTATCCTGAAGGGAAGTTGGACTTTCAGTAAAACATGAGAAAACAGCCTATACTGTGTTAGAAAACTAGTGAAATTTGAATATGCATACTTCTGTGTCTGTATCTCCTCTTGGTTTATTTCTGTCTTTCAGGAACAGCATACTATCGTAACAGAATCATTTGCTTTTATAGCAGATATCACTACCGGGACCCGACTTATTGGAGTCCTTCTCCTTTTTCACTTCCCTAGCAAAATGGGTTAGCAAATTTTTTATTTTTCTCTCAAGTTCTTCCTTGCCAACACCGAAAGAGAATGAGTTCCATAAGGGCATCGTGTCGTTTATTACGGTCTTTATATTCACAATCCCATAGAACAGGACGACTGCGATATAGATCAAGTTATTGGTAACTTGTTCGTTGGACCACTCCATAGCGCAAACACTGCTCACAGTTCACTGATTCATATTGACGCCACGCGGCACGGGTCGGCACGTCCACACATGCAATTCGGCTCGGCTTCCTTTCATGGAGACCGACATCCGTCGGTTTGAATTCGGCAAGCCGCTCGGCACAAATCGGCCAGCCGGCACAGGCCGAACGATACGTCCATACCTATTTCATATAGCCGAGAGGCACTGCCGATCGGCATAGTGTGGACGCGCCTTTACGTGCTCTGATCAGCGCATACGGGCTATGAGCAGGTTTGCGCTCTCGTTGACATCACTAGTCTAGTATATACAGTCACGAAGCTCAATACGTAGTAAATATGCATTTATAGATAGTTGTTGATCACTAGTATCGCCTCATTATAGACAATGCGAAATAGTACCTGCACAGTCTATTGTTCCTAGCACCCTCACAACTCAAGCTTCGTGACTGTATATACTAGACTGTGGTATCCCCTCAAATGCGTTTCCTCTTCTGTTACACTTCTATTTCTGTCTTGTTCTCTACCTTCCACTCCCCTCCTCTTCCTCTTTACCTTTTATCCTCTTGTGTCTTATCTCTCCGCCCTCTCTTCTGCCTCTTTTCTCTCCTCCTTCTCCTTCCCCTCACTACTCCTTCTCTTTTACCCTCACTCTTTCCAACTTTGAATTTCAAGTGCCACGACCGGACTCCTCATTACCGCTTTATCACCACTCCCCATCTATCATCCTATTATTTCCCCGTGATAGGCCTGCCAACTGCCCGAAAGAGTAGCGCTCCCGACAGTAAACTAGTGTAATGTAATCGGCAAAAAAGCTAAATTTATTATTATTATTATTATTATTATTATTATTATTATTATTATTAATTTTAATTGGTTATTTAATGGCGATGTATCAACTACTCGGTTATTTAGCGTCATTGGAATTGGTGGTATCCAGATGGTATTTGACGAGATGAGGTCGAGGATTCGCCATTGATTACCTGAAATTCGCCTTACGATTGAGGAAAACCTCGGAAAAAACCGAACCAGATTATCAGCCCAAGAGGGAATCGAACCCACACCCGAGTTCAACTCCGGGTCGGCAGGCAAGCGCCGCAGCCGACTGAGTTACGCCGGTCATTTATTTATTTATTTATTCATTCATTCATTCATTTATTCATTCATTTATTTATTTATTTATTTATTTATTTATTTATTTATTTATTTATTTATTTATTTATTTATTTATTTATTTTACCGGTACTTCTTTGGTATTGATATTTAAAATAATAATGTGCTCTTGCATCGAGTTATATAAAATGGAAATTTCAAGCTGGTCATTAAATCCCACTTCCTTTTAATACTTGAATGCGTCACTGGACAGAGCATAATTTCATCAGTAAAGTTGAGGGACATTTCATGATTCAAATTGCATACTTAGGCCTATGCCGTATTTACTCGAATATAATGCGCCATCGAATCTAATGCGCACCTCAATTTTTAAAGGTTTGAAATTATATAAAAACGTTTATTTACGAATGTAAAGCGCAGCTGCGAAGCTGGTACGAATTTTAATTTTATACCCATATTAATACCTACCTACACTTGCCTTGATATATCACGGGCTGTAGCCATCTCATTAACTTTACCAGTAGTACTTCTAATTGTATCACTATTCACAAGGAGTCTTTTTTCGTCTTTCCTGTATGAATTTCAAAACCTCTACCTTCCTTTTCGTGGATCAGTGAACTTCTTTCTTGTCGCTTTACAAGAAAATATCGCCATTCTGTGCTGGCACCATAAACGAATGTTGCTATCTATTGCACCGAATTCTCTTGCAACCTGGCTGTTTCCATGGTTTTCAGCATAAGTATAACCTTTCGATCTTTCGTTTGAAGCTTGCTTCATACGACACCCTTCGTTTTTTTTTTTTTTTTTTTTTTTTGTCTTCCATCTCATGATCAAGTACAGCTCACTTTGGAGATTTTACCGGTAATAACAACAATGTATACAAAAATACGGAAGCGCGCGAAGTTATAAAAAAAAGTCCCGTCGCTCTAATTTCCGGCAGCCAATCATGTTGCAGGTCAGCTACATTTAAACGTGTGCGTCTTGTGATTCGCTGAAGATGTTAAGAATTTCCTAATGCTGGATAAATACTTAATATAATCGCCCGCCATTTTCTCTCTTTCGTTGACGTTCGCAGAAAGCACACGACGACGTTATTTGCCGCTCAATTATTTGCTGAATTACAGTGTGTTTGATTTATTATCATAGGAGCTACGACATGATAATATTTAACGGTGTGGCAAATAGATCCCTCGTCTGGTAGCTCGGGAACGAAAGAACAAAAATGGCGAACGATACTACCTACCTAGACTTTATAGAGCCTTCATTTCCTAAGACGTAAGCACGCCGGAAATAACAGCGTCGCGAATATAGGAACGTTGAGGAACGACGAACAATGGAGCAACCCGAACAGAGTCGAAGCACACAAAGAACCTAAGCAGAATTTTCAATTTTTGCATACGACTCTAGAGCGATTTCGATTCTAATGCGCGCCCCGATTTTGGAGACTAAATTCAGCTGGAAAAAAAGTGCGCGTTATATTCGAGTAATACGGTATATTGCGTTTGAAAACAGTTATTCTAGTTGCTATGTCTTTTCAACTGTATGTAATATTGATATTACATGTGGACAGAAAAACGAAGCTGAGTTGTTTCTGTGGTCACAGCGGAAGGGGAGCGATAGTTTCTACTCATGTATTCAGAGTTGATGGGCGCCTACAATTCTTGTACTACACTCGTAAACAGACACGCCCCCTTCATTAGATTGATTCAGAAACATGCAGCCATTTCATTAGACGATTCTCGACACTATAATTTCTTGGAAAGTTATCAAACGATCTGCTAACCTATTATTTTATTCTCATCTTTGTACAGATAGCAAATAAATTTAATCAGCTGGAGATAGCTTCGTCTACGTCGGTAAATATTGTCATCAGCTTTGGAAATGAATACCTCACTCGTGCACAAGCGTGTCTGAGCGGGCACTCTTTGTTGCCTGAAGCGGGTGGAGTGACATGCGTGAGGCTTGTCCATACATTTCATGTTTCCGTCCTACCGGAAACACCACTAAACTGGTTTAGCGTATAGAATAAAATACGTATTGTAATTAATGTGTAATATGTTCCAATAATAATAATAATAATAATAATAATAATAATAATAATAATAATAATAATAATAATAATAATAATAATATGAGCCATTCAGAGCAAGAGTGGTGTAAGTCAAAATTGGGTAATGAGGTTTAAAGTAAAAAAGCAAAACTGTAGAATATTAAATGAAAGTTTGTTTGTTTCAATATCGCAATGAAAGGGATCACGAACCCATGAAAATTCATCATATTTACTTGGAAAATAAATTTCAAATTGTGATCTCAGAGTTTCAAAATGCGAACATAGTATGTCACTGCATAATTATTTTCCAATCTATACTAATAATAAATCTGTAGCCGAAATTTTTCTGGTAATTTTCGATTTTCCAAAAATAATTGGTCCTAACATATATAATTAACCGACCTGAAACCGAAAATCGCTTTTTTGAAATTTTTGTTTATGTCTGTCTGTATGTTTGTTACCTTTTCACGCGATAATGGCTAAACGGATGTCGATGAAAATTGGAATATAAATTAAGTTCGTTGTAACTTAGATTTTAGGCTATATGGCATTCAAAATACATTATTTAAAAGAGGGGTTATAAGGGGGTCTGAATTAAATAAATCGAAATATCTCGCTTATTATTGATTTTTGTGAAAAATGTTACATAACAAAAGTTTCTTTAAAAATAATTTTCGGTAAGTTTTATTCCTTGAAAAAGTTTGATAGGACAGATATTTAATGAGATAAATGAGTTTTAAAATTAAAATAACTGCCATCTAAGGCCGTATAATGAAATAAAAAAACAAACGACTTCGTCTATAAGGGACCTTGAACAGCAACAATCGAAAGCTATGAAATATAGCCTACAGAGAACGTTTCTGTGTTTGTATGAAGTAATACCGGAAGCTAAATTAACCGATTTGTGTAATTAATTATTATTTCACCACTGGAAAGTGTAGTTTCTCTAGATGGACATAATGCCATAATCTTATTACAGTAACTTCTGATATAATATAACATAATATAATATAATATAATATAATATAATATAATATAATATAATATAATATAATATAATTTAAGTTATTTGAAGGGTTCAGAACCATAGTGGGCCAAGCGCCATTTACTGAATACGTAGAAAACAAGGTTTGAAATTAAGTTATTACCATAATTCAATGGAAACCTATAACAAGTAAAATAAAGTATACACATTAAATCTAAATGATGTCAATCTTCATTAAACTATGGTTGCATGTAATAAAAATTAAGAAACACGTTAAAGGAATTGTCATTGCACCAAATGAGTGTCTCTGGACCAAAATGATCGCATTTTAATTATTTGGATGCAATTTAAATTAAGTAACATATTAAACGATTTATCCTTCTATCAAACACGAATGTTCCCGG
>JAJSOF020000023.1:28277877-28459360 GCA_025594305.2 Periplaneta americana | reverse complement strand
GATCAAATGTCCTATTTTAATTATGTAGTAATTACTTTATATTTATTTCTAACGGGTGCAGCGGAGCGCACGGGTACGGCTAGTAACGAAATAATTTTCAACCAAAAAAATTCTTGGACTGGAAATGGTGGACAAATACTCTGTATTTCGCAACTGACCCACAAACCAAGTTTTCTCTCGAACCCCCATATTTTCTCATGCGCATTGAGAACAGTCAAAGAATTACCTTGTAGACAGAGATTTAGTTCGATTAGTTTTGAGAATACATCTGAAACTATGTCAATGTACTTAGTCACATGTCATCAACTGATGTGCAGCGAAAGGATGGCGAGAAACACCACGGTCATAGTGCTTTAAATCCCTCTTTTGTTGCTGAGAGTAGAGTGGGAAGTCGGTAGACGAGTAGGGTAATAAATTTAATAAAATGTCAGTAGGTACTGGGAGAAAAAGTGAAAGGCAATTATTGACATGTGTCATTTTCAAACTCAGAGATTTTCAACTATAGTGTGATACGCAATTCGTTTGAATTTTATTTTTTCTTCTGTCCTTTTTTAAGAACCACAAGGGCAGACCTCGAGGACCACAGATGGTCCGCGGACCATAGTTTCAGAAACGCTGATATAGGGTATTGATATTTATAAATAAAACTCTGCAAAAATCACTACCCAATACCGCTATCTTTCATGTAAAATTCATTAGCAGTAATATCATGAGAATTGTATACTTTATTCAACACGCCAAAATAAGAGTATGACGATTAACTTATGACAAAAACAACACGGCTGTGCTCAAAAATGTACTTATTCATACACGAGAATTTGTGGTATTATTTAGAACTTCAAAGCTTCTGTGCCATTATTTACCTACAAAACATGCGAGCAATGTCTTTTCTTCCACGTGTACACAAGACCTAGGAAATATAATTATGAAACACTAAACACTTACATTTCCTGTTGCTGGTTACGACTTTAAAATCCATTGTTCCTCGTAGCGCTGTAACCAAGTTCAACATACACGAAACTTCTGCGGAATATTGACAAATTAAACTCGGAAACACTCAAGTAAACAGACCTCCTAGGTACAGAACTGTGCTGCAAGTCAAGCCGTGACTACATCAGTCTCCGCTCTCCTCTTCAAACCTACCAGACCTTCACCGACCAACTACAGTGCAAGAGTAATAATTCGTGTATTTATAGCAATGAAATTGAAGATAAATTAATTAAATGTAATTACTTCTATGCAACAATTTGCCGAACATTAACGAAATAGTATATTACGATACAAGGTTGAGAAGTGCTTTTCCCAAAATCGAAGAAAAGTTCGAAAAACGAACAGAGCCAGTTTTTCAATTTCCGAGATTTTGTAGTGCACTTCACAAACGGGTATTGTACAACATTATTTGCACAATCATATTTAAATACAATATATTTTGCATTGAAAATTTAGAGCAATATTATTCCAAAGCCTTCGTAAAACTGCATTGTAATGGTAACTAAGTAACAATAAGTGCATTGTAATGGGTCTATTTCAGTATAGTTTTATGTTACGAAGGATAGTTTCCCTAGCAACAAGTTTGTGTGGGAATTCTAACTTTCAAGGCCTAACAACAATAGTTGTAAATACAACAAAAAAACACGATCGTGCAAAAAAAAATTGTTTAATGGAATTTTCGTCTATAACTTATCCTTTTTGTGACAACTTTATTTTCCGGTGAATGGCAGTGATTTGGCTTATAGTCTCGTACAAATAATGTGCTGGTAAGAAGTACAGGGACATCATTTTATTTTACTAACATTTTTAATATTAACCTGTCTATACCTTTAGAGAACCGGAAACACCGCTTGCTCCCCCCTCCAAGACTGGAGTTCGATGATACTGGCGTAAAACACAAATCACTCTACTAGGTATAGGATGGAAGAAAAGTAGTTCATCCATTTACGTAAACTAGGAAATATCGCGATTTTGAGTTTGATAATTTTCATTAGGTTTTTCTTTAATCAAAGTACAGTACTGTATTAAGAATAAGTGTATTTACTCACGAAGTGAGTTATCCATGCGAACGTATTCATTATGCAGTGCATATTATACTGTCTACAGCACATAATATAGAGAAAGAAGTTAAATTGAAAAATAATCATAATATGAATATTTAAACACAATTTTGAAAATGGTGGCCGTTCATTTCGATACAGGCTTCAGTTCTTTTGTGCATATTATCGCACTATAGACTATTGCATCTAATTCCAATTGCCAGTTTCGTCCTTCGTACTAGTAACACATGTTGAAATAATTCTGTACCTACTCTACGTACTGTAAATTCAATCTTCACTTCTGCCCGACCCGAAAATATAAAATTACTCAGACATGCTATCTACTGTCCGTCCAAGTGGTTATGCCGCAGGATTGTAGAAAGGAGGAAATCACGTGACACTTAATTACTTAACGAGGCCCTTTTATTTAAGTTAAATTAAACAGCTGTATAATATTACGTAAACTTCCAATTCCTAAGAGAAATTAATGTTTTCAGAAAAGAGCTAAGACAGCCCAGCTATTACAGAGGGGCGAGCAGAAGCAGGTGGGGGAAATCGGGATGCGATATAGGCAAACGGACAGTACCTGTGCGAAAATATGATTCAATATTGAAAGCTCTTTCGTCACTGGAAAACGCGAACATATTTCTGGAACGTACTATACTCAGTAACTCAGTACTGCTTACTATCTGCGGTCTTGGTTCTGTGTGGAGTTGGAACTTCCTTAGTAGAAGGGGTGGGAGTGAAGTACATTAAAAAACTCAGGTACAATAAAAATTGAAGTAAAAATAAAATGATGTCCCTGTACAATCAACTCTGGTTATAGTGAACATTCGGCTATAGTGAACCTAATCGTTGATCCCGACCCGCATACATTAGAAAGTACATTAATATTTCCGTTTATAGTGAACCCTCGCTTCGGTTATAGTGAACCTTGTATGCTGACAAATTCTTATTTGAAGTCAGACCTTCTTGTATAAAATTTCAAGAATGTGTTGAGAACAATATTCTAAGTTTCTCACTCCTTTAGTCAAAGGACAAAGGCAGGATTAGTGAATTCTAGACAATGAGCTGTACTGTAAATCCAGGCAACGCGTGACGACCTTGTCTCACTCCACCGTCGAAGAGTTGACATTCTGTTCTCAGGCAGTCTACTCTACTGTTATTTCTAATCCTCCACTGTCAAAGGGTTGTCTTTTGTTCTCAGAAACATTGCCATTATCATGGATGGCATCGAAACAGCGGAAAAAGAAATTGCCTTCTTTTATTAAAAGGGGACGGATATTATATCCAGAGCATAAATGAAGGTAAGATTTCGATGGCTCTCAAACTCTATCAATCCTCTCCCAATTTCCATTAAGTGACCCGGGAAATTCCAAGGCTGAGTCACACCATAACAGAGTTTGTGAATGTACTGTATAAAAATGTAGAAGTGTAAAGTGTTTTCTTTGGAATATAAGGCGAATATTATAAGTGACATTGAACGTGGTCTTTCGCAAGCGGACTTGGGTCGACAGCATAGTTTAAGTAGGCTAAATAAACTATGAGTAACAGTGTACAGTGTAATCCATTCCACAAAAATGAAATATTTTATTTTCTTGTTCACAATTTCATTCATTTCTGTCATTTAAGGTTAGGGGAGAGACACTTCGGATATAGTGAACTTCGGATATACAGTAGTGAACTAAATACGAAAGTCCGCAGAGGTTCACTATACCCGGAGTTGAGTGTAATAAGAAACGTTATGTTGATCTTACCTTTCATCATTATGTTGAAAATGATGAAATGATGACCACCTTTCTAGATCCGAGAATCATATCGGTGTACAAAATTCTGAAACAACTTCTGCACGTCTCTAGCTATACTTTTTAGTTAGTTATTTAACGACGCTGCATCAATTACTAGGTTAATCTATAATTTCACTCTGCACTAGCCTGATTTCATTCTGCAGCTCTTCAAGAGTGTGTGGATTGTTCACCTATTTTAAATCCCCCCACAGATAACAACCTTCCGCCAATGGCCAGGTTAGTGAGATGATGTTGACAATAAGGACGACGATTATGATATGTTGTTCTTTTTCGATTAGATTTTTTCACGACTCTCTGAGGTTCAAAAACTCAACCGAATTATCTGCTGGAATTCTGTCCCGAAACAGTTTTTGTAACACAAATCTCGCAGGATGCAAGCATCAGTTCACCGACTGATCTACGGTGAAGCATCCCTACAGCAAATATTAACGCAGCTGTGTATAGTTTCTGATTACATTTCAGAGTATTCTGGCGTCAAATTAGGAAGTCGGGACATCGCGTCGCTTCGAGTTAGACCCGAATTAATCACGATTGCAGACCAGGTTCATTACTCACACCGTGCTCTTTTGACGATTACTCCACGTCGTTAAAATAATCAAGCCACTTGGCTCATTTTCCCTCAAATTCCAATCAGAAATTGCAGAGTCCAGAAGTACTTTTTTTCATTGATTTATTAATGGCACAATTTTGTGTTGGAGTTTACAAATACTGCTTTCACAGCAACAATTTCGTAACGATTTGTCAGACTTATTTTTTTGTAACATGGATTGAACTAGATTGCTATTACAGCAGAGGTTCGCTGATTCGAACTCGACCACGATGTTAAAAGCGATATATGTACAGGGACATCATTTTATTTTTACTTCAATTTTTATTGTACCTGAGTTTTTGAATGTACTTTACTCCCACCTCTTCTACTAATGAAGTTCAACCGTCCTCCACACAGATCCAAGACCGCATATACAGTCATAGTAGCCTTACGGTCATAGTAAACAGTACATTCTAAAAATATGTTCGTGTTTTCCAGTGACGAAAGAACTTTCAATATCGCATCATTTTCCATTTGCCTACGTCGCATCACGGTTTCCCCCACCCGCTTTTGCTAGCCCCTCTGTAAAGGCTAGTGGCTGGGCTGTCTTAGCTCTTTTCTGAAAACATTAATTTCTGTTAGGAATTGGATGTCTACGTAATATTATGAAACTCTTTAAAATAACTTAAATAAAATGACCTCGTTAAGTAATTAACTGTCACTTGATTTCCTCCCTTTCTGCGACGCTGCGACGTAACCACTTGGACGGACAGTAGATAGCATGTCTGAGTAATTTTGTCTTTTCGGATCGCGCAGAAATAAGATTGAATTTACAGTACGTAAGGTATCTTTTATAGAGTAGGTACAGAATTATTTCAACATGAGTTACTGATACGAAGTACGAATCTGGTAATTGGAATTACGTACAATAGTCTATAGTGCGATAATATGCGCATTAGAACTGAAGCCTGTATCGAAATCAATGGCCACCATTTTCAAAAATGTGTTTAAATATCCATATTATGATTATTTTTCAATTTAACTTCATTCTCTATAGTATACGCTAATGTGCTGTAGACAGTATAATATACACTGCATAATGAATACGTCCGCATGGAAAGCTCAGTTCGTGAGTAAAAACACTCATTGTTAATACTGTACTATATTTTGATTAAACAAAATCCTAATGAAAATTATCAAACTCAAAATCGCGATATTTCCTAGTTTATGTAAATGGATGAACTACTTTTCTTCCCTCCTATACCTAGTAAAGTGATTTGTTTTTTATATATTACGCCAGTATCATCGAACTCCAGTCGTGGAAGGGGGTAGCAAACGGTGTTTCCGGTTCTTAATCGTTGATCCAAAGGTATAGCCAGGTTAATATTAGAAATGTTAGTAAAAATAAAATGATGCCCCTGTATATTCCTAGCATAGCTTCATTCTGTATAAATGCTTTTCCCTTCTCTATCCGTTCCGTGCCAGTTCCATTAAGTGGCGTTGTGTTCCCACTCTAGGATCTCCCTTCCCTTGCGATCTATCCGTACTGTATGACGTTGTGTTCTCATTGTATCTCAATCTTCACTGTATATTCAACAAAAGTTCATTATCACATTTTTCAAATGTGGTCTATAGAAAATTTAAGGGCCGATTTCATAAACAGATGTTAAAACTTAACGAATTATAATATTGATTTAACAGTAAATTTAACACAAAAACTGTTTCATGGACAGTTGTTAACTTTAACGATTTGTTAAACTCTTTGGTGAGTTAACATCAGAATTCCGTGTTCGAGTCCCGGTTAGGCCCGGGGTTTTTCATTGACTATTACACTTTTACTACGTCATACTACTTTTGACCAATAAAACGGTACGAAAGGACGTCTTTCAACCAATCATGGCTGCTTACCGCACAATTTTATCGCGTCCCTAGCATTTGTTTAATTTTATCGCGTCCCTAGCATTTGTTTATTTTTATCACTACCCTAGCATCTGTTTCTTTGTTTGCCAACATTTCAAACTGCATTGGTCTGGACGTCAAAAAAAACAGAAAATTACAAACCACTCCAGTCGATACACAGCACTTTCAAATATGACTTGCATTGGCATTCAAGAACAAGAATTAATAAAGATCACTGGTCATAGTTATGCATCTTCCCTGAAATCCTATTTACAAATAAATGAAGAGCACCATTCGGAAATTCTGAATAAGTTGAGGAATACACCATGTACAACAACGAGTTCCACTTCTTTTACGCACACGTCTAATATAACATCAACTGAACCGCCAACCACTAAAACATTCAAATTTGAAGATTGTACTTTCAATAATTGCTCCTTTTAAAATTATTACTATTTATTTTTTATTTCAACATCGTTAATTAAAACTTTTCTTGTTTATTTCATCATCCCTAATTAAAACTTTTGTAACATTTGTTTATAATAGGTTATGTTATAGCTTCTGCTTTTATGATATTATGGATAGTCACGTATCAGAGATTGTTTAATACTAAGATTTATTCAAATCATCTGTCAAGTGACGTTGATTACTAGGATCCGGATAATTGAAGTGGAATGCAACTTTTTAATAAAAATGAAACTGATTCAACAAAGCCTTCTTGACTAGTAACCTAGATCATATATATTACTTCGTTACTTCTAATCTTCATATACTTTCTTCTAATCGTGTAATAGTCAATTAAATCCCACTCGAGTTTTGATTTTCTCTAGATAAATCTGCTCGTGTTCCACTCGCAGGTTTATCGATAAAATCAAAACCTTTAGTGAGATTACTGTTGACAATTACATTTTTACTACGTTGGGTCCTAACTAAAGTTAGAGAAAAGAGAATTAAGACAGGTTAATTGAAGTTCTTTAGATATGTACATACAGTGCGCGCCATATACAACTTACCGGCATTATGAGCGGTCGTGGCGCGCGTGTTTACTGGGGAGATTCGATTGCTCTCTCGCACGGGAGGAAAACGAATCGGCGGTAAATGGCAGTGATTTGGCCTACAGTCTCATACAAATAATATGCCGGTAAGAAGTAATAAGAAACGTTATGTTGATCTTATCTTTCATCATTATGTTGAAAATGATGAAATGATGACCACCTGCCAAAAAAATGTATACATTCTTTAAGGAACGAAAACTATTTATTATGTGTTTGTTTTGCATTTAAATATTGATCACACATGTAGTACTGTCTTCAGATAAGCATATGTTACTTTAGATCAGGCGTGTCAAAACCCTGCACATTGTGCACTTGTCTCTGTGCAATGTGCAGTTCCTATTTCCCTACCTGGAGGGAGTGAATCGGCTTGGAGGGGAACGCGACATGGCTGTACATTACCTGCAGTAACAGAACAGCTTTGGTTTCAGTAACACAGATCAGTACGGGTGTGCTCATTGAGCTGTGATTATGAATGCGTTATGAATATAAAGTGAGGAGTCCACAGATATAACGAAGAAGAGAAATCACGAATCATATAACATAACTGTTATGATGTTTTCCTCAGCCAAGAGTAATTATTTTTAAATGAAAGGCTTTCATCATATCATGTGGACTTAATAGTGATGTGAGAATTTAAATCAGATTAGTAAAGTTCTCAAAATATAATATTCGCCAGCTTTTATTTCTTAATTAGTACTCTCAAGGCAAGACAAACATGACAATGATGTCGTTTTGGAGTCTGTACTTACACAGCCATCAATGATTAGACGACTTACAACTTCTGTTTGATAAGCTGATAAGTAATGTGAATATTGAGTGAAGAATACATGTGAGGGTCTTGAGGTTGTAAGGGAAGGAAGAAAGCAACTATTTGTAAGGCGGAAAAATTTTCTGGAAAAATATATAATGGCGAATTTTCCATCTCACGTTATTATATTATGTTAATATACTTACGTTAATAAATCTTTAAACCTGATGTAAAGAAAATGTCCTCGCTTCAAAGCTTGTGAACTACTCTTTCAACTCATTTCAGTAATACTCCCAACTTGCTGATACTTGCTCTCAACGTTTTCCAAATAAACTATATATAAATTTAAATTCAAGCTTAATTTATCCAATTTATTAGGTAATAATGTGAATTTATATTAATATACAGCAAGGAAATGATTCCAGTGTAAAAGCCTCACAATGTGTATTGCATGTAATTGGGAGTAAAATATTTTCTTTCTTAGCATTTGTGCACCAATGGTCCCAATAATGCTTGAGGAACAATGAAAGAGTATTACTTTGAAATAATCAGTGCCTATTATGTAAAATGAAATACTGTGTTTGTTTTTTGTTGTTTCGAAATTACTGCAATATTTATATTTTCTTCAAATGCTGTATACAAATCATGTATATAAATGATTCTTTACAAACGACTGCTTTGTGAATTGTAACTGAGTAAGTCTATTGTTTCTTGTGTTACAATTATTGTCAAATATAGACAGTGACAATAATTGTGTTTTTCTTCTGCTAAGTATGTTTATAATGACCAAATGTCAATTTAATTGAACACTAGAAGCGCAGAATAGATTCTTGTACATCCCTCCGGCTAAGAACTGGTAAGAGCGACACGTGAATGACGCAATCTGCACAGACCGGCGTTCCGCGCACATACACTGCACTTTCAGTGTCTGATTTCTGACATGCCTGCTTTAGATGTTCAAAATGTTCGCCGTTGCCGACCAGACAAATAACGCAACGACGAGCGCTCGCCGCAACTATGTCGGTCAATGTTTCAATGGAGATCGCTGCACTTGCTGCTGTAATCTCCTGGAGAAGGTCCTCCAGCGTGCGGGGCTTACGTCGATAGACTTGATCTTTCATAGTTCCCCACAAGTAAAAATACATAGGGGTTAGATCTGGCGACCGTGGGGGAACTCAATGGGTCCTCTTCGTCCAATCCAATGTCCCTGCAGATTGTCATCCAGGGAAGCTCGTACAACTAGGTGGTAGTGTGGTGGCGCCCCGTCCTGTTGGTAAAAGACCTCATCATTAGCTCCATAAAGCGCACGTACACCTGGTAAAATTGATGTGCGTAACATTTCGAGGTACACTTCTCCATTGACAGTACCATCAAAGAAAAAGGGTCCTACTAAGCCCCTAGAAGATAGTCCACACCACACATGAACCCTTGGTAGATTGATCGCCTTATCCACACAAACATGCGGATTTTAAGGTTCCCAGTAGACGCAGTTATGTCGATTTACTGTTCCACTAAGTTTAAACTGGGCCTCATTAGACCACATTACCTCCGTCACAAATTGTTTGTCTTCAGCAGTCAGCATTCGACGATTAGGATCGTCATCATTAATCGCGTGCAGTAATCGTAGGATGTAAACTTTCCACTTAGCAGCTTTCAGAATTCGTCATACGCTTGTACTGCTAATCCCCACTTCACGTGCACATTGCGTAGCAGAATTCTGTGGAGAAGTAACAAATCTTTCCAACACAACAGATGAAGCAGGACTTGTAGCTGTACGCGGTCTTCCCGATCTTCCTTTGTGAATCTCAAAAATCGTTCCACGCGCCTCATATTTGTCAATAAAGCGTTTAATTGTTAGGCTGTGTTTCTCAAGCCACCTCTTCTCCGAACGACCCAAAGATCTTTTGCCACGTGGGTGATATTGCATGATGGCTTTAGGGATCCGTGTTCTAGGCATCCTGCTAAGATAGTCCTGCCAATTTTTCTGATAATCTTGGGTATAATTCAAGACTGGTGTCACTTTCAGATTTTCCAGTATATCTTCATTTTTTCTCCGATCCCACCTTGTGAAGCCTTCAGTTCGTCGCGTGAAGCGATCTATCCGGCTATATCTTGTATCAGACTTGAAAGCATATTAATTTTCCCTTCAACTAGTTGCTGGCAAGAAGAAGGTAAGTCCAATGATGTGGCTGCCATCTTTAACCTTCTGGCATACTTGATGTAACGGTTATACCGCCGTGATTCTGTCCCCAGAGCCTCGTTTGTGAGAACGGGTTGTACCACGGGAAGGTGAGGATGGGATTTGGGTAGGAGAGGTTATGGAATGCACATCACTACCCTTTCGCAACCCTTCAGAAGATATAAATGTCAAATAAGCCTTGAATGAATAGCAAAGTGTTCTTAGTGTTATTTTTAGTAGGTTATTTTACGACGCTTTATAAACATCTTAGGTTATGTAGCGTCTGAATGAGATGAAGGTGATAATGCCGGTATGACATAGTTGCGCCCCCAAGAAATGAGGTAGCAGAAGGAACATGGCATAGTTGCGCCCCGAAGAAATCAGGTAGCAGAATGGACATGGCATAGTTACGCCCCGATGGGCATAGTACACACGAAAGTAATTGTCATAAAATAAATAAATTACTTTAAAAATATTACAGTGATAGCTGCACTGAAATCAGGTAGGCCTAGCATATGATCAATTTTTCTATTTAAAATAACACTTTTTTATCGATCACACACAATAAATGAACTGCATTTTTTGTTTGTACATCGATATCTTAACCCTACGGTACAGGGTTTCGAAAATTCAAACTTAGAACCATTGTGAATTATTAACTCTTTACCATTTTCACTAAACTTAACATTCATTTTAAATTAACCTCACTATACGCCACAGACGGTGTGAAAATCACTAATAAAATGTCAAGATTGCTAAGATCCCATATTCCAACGACTCACTCATTTGAATATGTCAGTTAATAAAGTGCTGCCAACTTCATGGTATTCATTTTAACGGTATCAATAATAATATTAAATCGAATAAGAAATCAATAAGGTTGGTTGATTACGAGGCTCGAGTTTCCGTAGTGTCATTTTCTCTACCTATTTCATCGGGGCGCAACTATGCCATGACCCTTTTCTCTACCTGATGGGAACAGGGCGCAACTATGCCCACAAAGCAGGGACCATTTTTATCTGCTGCATCTTATCTGACCGTGGGACGCAACTATGCCCTGCCCGATAATGCCGGTGAAATGAGTCCGGGGTTCAGCACCGAAAGTTACTCAGCATTTCCTCATATTGGGATGAGGGAAGACCCCGCAAAAACCTCAACCAAGTAACTTGCCCCGACAGGGAATCGAACCCGGGCCACCTGGTTTCGCGGCCAGACGCGCTAACCGTTACTCCACAGGTGTGGACTCTTAGTGTTATTTAAAAAGTATTAAATAATTTACATAAACGTTGTAGTATCCTCAAACTGTTTTCTGGCTGTGCAAAAAGTGTGACAAGATGGCTCAGAAAGTTGTAATGAACATCAAAGTGTCTCCATTTGAGTATGAAATTGTGGAATTATTTGTTTCACGATGCGTTACTCTCACATCATCACACTGCTTTAAACAAAACAGTAGGCTAGGCTATTCTGAAAACGTTTAATTTTTAACGTGGAATATTTAAATGGACGAATATTAAGGGGAAAATGTTCGTTAATCATTTCTGTGATAACCTACTCAACGCGCATCTTGCTCCTTGGTGGGAGCACGCCGATGCAACCCGCAACATATCATTGCTGCTTAGCGGCAGCGGGCCGATGAAACCCACAACATATCATTATTAGAAAAATTAATTAAATATGAATATCATCGTACGTGTATTAAATGTAAGATATTACTAATAGCTTAAGCAGGGAATGATGTGTGTTTTCTTGCACTGGTTACGACATCCATTGAAAGTTCAAATTTTTTGTTTTATGGTTATAGGCTACTAAGATAATTTTCATTAAGTAGTATCCTACGATTATTTGAAATCACACTATCATCAACCATCTGAACGATCCATGCAATTATAGAGACACTACGAACTCCCTGTCATCTATATCCTAGTCGGCCATGGTAGCGTAGTTAGTATAGCGCTGGTTTTCTATGTTCGAGGTTGCGGGTTCGATCCCGGCCCAGGTCGATGGTATTTAAGTGTCTTTAAATGCGATAAAGCTCATGTCAGTAGATTTACTGGCATGTAAAAGAACTCCTGCGGGACAAAATTCCGCCACACCGGCGATGCTGATATAACTTCTGCAGTTGCGAGCGCCGTTAAATAAACCATAATTTAAAAATTTTCTATTTTCTAGTATAATATAAAATCTAACTAGCAATTTAGAAACCTATAACATTTTCAAACACAACACGAGAAAACCTGATTTGAGTTCTTTTTAACATCCTATAAATATGAGACTTCATGATGATGTGATGATGATGATGATGATGACGACGACGGTGGTGATGGTGATGATGACGACGACGACGACGACGATGACGATGACGATGACGATGACGATGACGATGACGATGACGATGACGATGACGATGACGATGACGATGACGATGACGATGATGATGATGATGATGATGGACTTCCAGTCTCTCCCTAAATTTTCTAATAATTTTATACATTCCAGTATTACTAACAACTTCGAAATTTAAAAAATGTTCTGCAAACCTTCTTTGCATTACTTGGGCAGAGGTAGTCAGTACATCGGAAACAAATACTCGCTATAGAACAGTAATCCGAGAAAGATCCATTACGATGACCACAAAATAAATCTCCGCTCATATGGACTGTCAGATCCAACAGTAAACTCCATTCCACAGAGAATGAGTTGAAAATTATGTTCTTTTATCCTGTGTTATTTTATTGATATCTCACGCCAAGGTCCGGTTTCATATAATGACTATTTGACAGCAACCACGTGACAAATCGACACATTTCTGTTTCATAAAACGCATATCCTTTCACAAACCCAGTTAACAATAATTTTGTAAAGTTTCATTACAATTTTTCAACTTTCTGTTTCATAAAACTTTTCACCTGACAGAAAAAATTTGACAAATTTGTCTGATTTTTTTTATTTTTATGTATTGATTCTTTAATAATTCACAGTGCTATAAAACCAGCTGTTTACAAACGTAAGAAGGGACAATAGTTGCCATCGAAACGTAAATAAACACGGCCATAATGAACTTAATTATTGTCACAAACTTGCTTTTGAGTAAATATCGTGCTCAATAAATTCAATCCCTGGTGCGAACATCCCATAAAAGGCCAGCTGGCTGCTGGTTTCATGTTCGCTTTCCTCAGTAGAGATACACGATCATCCAACCAGTGGTCAGCACGGTGGTAGCTGGTTTCGAAACCGGACTTAGCTACACTATCGTAGTTCCCCAAATTTTTCAGGATACTGGGTCGACACCGTTCCCATACACTGGCCGAAATTTCATGAGAAAATTCCTTCCCCCATAAGGGCTCGAACCAGCGCGCATTTCGTAACATGGGTCCTAGACATGATGTCTCAGACCACGACGTTATGATGCGGGACTATTATCGTATTACAGACTAGCCGTACCCGTGCGCTCCGCTGCACCCGCTAGAAATAAATATAAAGTAATTACATAATTAAAATAGGACATTTGATCCAGGGAACATTCTTGTTTGATAGAAGGATAAATCGTTTAATATGTTACTTAATTTAAATTGTATTTAAATAATTAAAATGCGATCATTTTGGTGCAGAGAGCACTCATTTGGTGCAATGACAAAATTCTTTTAACATGTTTCTTATTTGTTATTACATGCAACCATAGTTTAATGAATGTACGAAATAGCCTTTTACGTTTTCTGCGCATAAGAAGTTATTTTAATCTTACCTGTCCTCGATTCACTCAGAAGTTACTGTAATAACATTACAGCATTTTGTCCATCTAGAGAAACTACACTTTCCAATGGTGAAATAATAATTAATTATACAAATCGGTTAATTTAGCATCCGATATTACTTCATACAAACACACAAACATTCTCTGTAGGCTATGTTTAATATCTTTCGATTGTTGTTGTCCAAGGCCTCTTATAGACGAAGCCATTTTTTTTATTTCATTGCACCGCCTTAGATGGCGTTATATAAATTTTAAAACTCATTTATCGCATTAAATATCAGTCCTATCAAAATTTTATAAAGAGTAAAACTTATCGGAAATCGTTTTTAAAGAAACTTTTGTTATGTAACATTTTTCACAAAAATCAATAATAAGCGGGGTGTTTCGATTTATTTAATTCAGGCCCCCTTATAACCCCCCTTTCAAATAAAGTATTTTGAATGCCATATAGCCTAAAATCTAAGTTACAACGAACTTAATTTATATTCCAATTTTCATATAAATCGGTTCAGCCATTATCGCGTGAAAAGGTAACAAACATCCAAACAGACAGACAGACATACAAACAAAAATTTCAAAAAAGCGATTTTCGGTTTCAGGGTGGTTAACTATATATGTTAGGACCAATTATTTTTGGAAAATCGAAAATTACCAGAAAATTTTCGGCTACAGATTTATTATTAGTATAGATATAAAATTATAGATTCCAGCACAAAATTATCGTGCAATTTATAATTCCTTGCAATAATTTTACCATAAATTAAGTCACCGCGAAAGCTTAATGCTCTTCCACGCTATAACATGTTGTCTATTTTCTCCTGTTAATGTTCAATCTTCTAACAGACATAAAGTGCAGGGCAGTTATTATTTTCTGTGAAAATTGTAGTAGTTCGCGTTCATTTGTATAACTTGGCGATCGATGCATATCCATGGTGGTTAACTCACTAAACGATTAATTTATAATGTAAGCACAATAGTCCGCCAAATTCTGTATGTGTAGGCTGTAACACATGATTGAACAATACGGTACGTATCAGAAACGGATTAAAAATAATTTAGTAATTCATGTATAGTTCAAAAGGCCAAAGAGAATTTCGTCTCAAAAATCATAAATTACAGGGAGGGAAATCATGTTGTGATTTTGTGAAGCATATGTACAAAATGTGAAGACTCGTTCGTTCAACGTTAGTAGAAATAAAGCCAACTGTTGAGAAGAATGTGCCTACACAGTTCAGTGTTTGACGAACTCTGACCACAACGTAATATTTCATAACGACACTACTAAACAGTTCAATAAATTTTAGTAATACTCGTTCTCTTTCACATCTAGGCCTGTCATTTAAAAAAAGTAATCTCAGTAGGATGACTTTATCGGATATTTAATTATTATCATTAGGGAAAGGGATTTGGAGTATTATAAAGAATGGTGAAACGTAGTATAGATATTCGTAGCTCAGTGACTGTCAAGCGAGCTGCATGGACGAGTACAGTCCACTTCATACAAACTTACACGCAACGTGCTGTAAACGTATTTCAGAAAAAACAAATTGAATATTTAATGACATATAGTGACCTACATACATAATCTGCATTTCTTTTTTAACTACATATGCTTTTCTTGGCAACGCACAAGACACCAATAAACAACATTACAAATATACGTAATTAAATATCAATCTCTGCGTCCTCGCGTGTTAGTCGACATATTGATGGTTGATAGACAGATGTCTTCTGCATGGAACTCGCCTCTGAATATGTGTGTTTTTCTGTCAGGAAATATGATAATATGTATACTACGTATATTACAATATTTACAATATATGCAATATATATTGCAATATTTACAATATAGCCTAATACAGTATCATTAAATGTTGAACAAAATGTAGAACCAAACGAAATGGCATTTTCAATTGATGCTATGTTTTGTTCATGAAACAATTATTCCTGCTGTGCCTTGTTATAATAAATTGTAAATATTATTTTCAAATTTTCAAAATACAACTTTGCTCTGTTGCAAGGAAGAAAATGTTTTAACATCTGCAGAGACAATTGAGAGTACTTGAAACAAGATACGTCAATTAAATTAGCATGTTGAATGACGTCATTGGGACACATTTTTGTTAGTACATCTGAAATCCGACTAAGAATACCGTACCCATCATTTTTAATTAAAACTCTGTTCATTTTTTCACCAACACGTTTTCCTACTTCACCTTATACTGCACTCAGTTTATTTACAATAGTCCTCATAATATTTATTTGCTCAACTAGTTCTACTCCTGACTTTTCCAATTGAATAATGGCATCCGGTAAATATCCAAAATTTGGCTTAATATCCATGACTTCTTTCTCGATTGTTCTATCATTTAGCAGTTCCTGGCATATCTGTATCGCAACGGCATCATCGGGATCGAAAGACTGGACCACTTTCTTCACAGATTGGAGGTGATGTGCATAATAATTGCAAGCTTCTAACCATGACCCCCAGCTCTTAATTTTTTATTGTTAGTTGGTTTCACTTTCGGCATTGTACCTGCACTTCACTACTCTGAAATGCACACCTGTATGTTGAAGTTCTTATGCGACAACTGTCCCATTCACCTGTTGTTGACGTGCAGAGATCTGAGAGTATGTCATGGAGGAGAGGACTTGGTAAAAGGGTTGTAAACAAATGGCTGTGTAGATGCCAATACTAGCTTTTACTACTCCAAATTCCGTTCCCTAATTATCATATAGGCCTAGACATTATACGGATTGCCAACACTGAACATAAATTTAAAGTATAGTATATTACAGTGTAGTATGTTAATTCATACACTGTCAATTAATGACATAGGATACATCAAAAGGATTACAATAATCATAGGTATACTGACTTTCAAAGAGAGCTGACCCCACTAATCGATAGTGTTCGATAATTTGTTCGTGTAAGTATCGCTTCTTTAGTTATTACTTCTATGAATAGATTGCAAAGGTAACAGTGTCGCCAATAGTACATAAATATACCCGCATTACAAAATTCAAATTTTCATCCCTCTCTAACGATTGTGAAAATATATTAGAGTTAGCGGGAAACCGCTGATAATGTCAATTATGAGAATAATTTAGACAATCTACATCAACATTCTCCCAAATAATTTTTTACCAGTCCCAATAATAGTGTCAGGTATTGAGAATAGCGGAACCATTTCAAAGTTTGTAAATTTGTTATATCTTTGGTTCTGACTTTTCCCGTTGTTAGAAAGTTTGCTTATACCAAATACCTTACTATAATAATACCGGACAGCTAGCAATTTTACGTGCGAACGACGCTGGTGCTGCTACCTAGGCGGCCGGAGTGGTGATACTCTCGAAACAAGCTGTAATCAACTGCAATGTATATTGTTGCTGGGCTAGTTAATAGTTTTATTAATTAGTGCTGTGATAAAATGCCAGGGTGTATATTATGTGCTGTTTATAATTGCTACAAAATTACAGTATTACAAATTGCTCCAAATCGTACTTTCGATTTCCGACGGATCATAAAACGTGAGTCAACAACATTCTTTAGTAGGCCTAATTCCTTCGTCTTTGTGTTGATAGAAAAATACAAATAGGCTTTTTTTATCTAGACCTAATAAATGAATAGAAGTTAAAATGTATCGGAAATTTTAAAGTTTTATCAACATAAGTTTTTTTGTTGTCCACATGCCTTTACTAATTATTACAAGCATCAGATTACTATCAATTTTATCTTTGCAGTTGTCAGCAATGCGTATATAAAGCATTATTGTAAATTCATTCCTAATATCAGAATTGATTTTGTCTCACTAAACCAAAGAAAAAATATGTAACAATTAATTACGGAAAGTAATATGAAATATCCAATATTTCTCATAATATGCAGCTTTGATATAAGATCATAATTTTACATTAAATATTAATCAACATTTCTTAAGTGTTTCATATATTACTCCACATTAGTAACTCACGTTTTAAACAATAGTCAGAATCCCGCTATGTTAATATTTGTATATGTGGACCTAATTCCATCCCGCTCCGCTAGATGTCAGGTCCGCGATATTTCGCACTCACGCCAATGCTGCTAGTATACAGCTGTCCGGTATTATTATAGTAAGGTATTTGCTTATACGATCAGGAAATTGGAAGTCAGATATCTTTGAACGTTAGTGTACCTAAGTACAATAATTACACAACAAAAAATTCTACAAGTCCCACAATTAATCTATTTAAAGTTAAAATACTATAGTCATACAAATATAATTAAATATTGCATTTAATTTAATTTAAAATTCACTCAAATGATGTCAAAAAACTCAATATTTAAAAACTTCATTCAACAATAAATCCTTCAAAATCCTCTCGGGAAAAACTACACCTAGCATTCTCTAGTTTTCCAAGTAATTTATTACAGAGCATGGATCCACTATATCAAACCCCATTCGTTCCTAGACCAACTCCCTCGGGAATGGGTGAAACTAGCGCTGAGTTAATTCTGATGATTTCAGAAGTAAAAATCCGCCATTACAGTATCTGGTAATTCGGTATAAAACGTTGGTCAATATGGCGATTATCATCAAGGATCAGTGACAGGTTATGTTTGGTTTGTTCAGGTTTTTGGTATGCAAGGCATACCAAAAAGCTCAACTAACCAAACCTAACCTGTCACTGAACCTCAATGATGTCATTCATGTCCGTTTTCTGCCTTATTACTGACAGCACCACAAAACAAAAAATTGCCAGCATTTGCCCAGCGTAGGCTATATGCAAGGCATAACAAAAGTCTAAACTAACCTAACCTAACCTAACCTGTTACAGATTCGTATATGCAAGGCTTAGCGTGAAACTTTCGTAATGTCACCAAAATTATGTTGGTATGACTGAGAGGAGAGCTCTAAACACTTGGGGCCGTATTCATAGACATTTTTAGCGCGGGCTTTCGGTGGATTATCAGCGTTTTTCGTATTCATAAACCAGTGTTAGCGATAGGATATGATTTGAATTCTGTACTAGTAACCAGTGGATAGCCGGGGCTAGCTTAGTACGCTCGTAGCGCGTGCTGCGAAATGTCTATGAATAGCAACCTTGAAGGTGTATAAGCGAAGTACAAGGAAGTAATTCAACGCTAGTTTAGCCATGATAATAACATGAGAATAAATGATGGCAAAGTATGTTCGAGATCCAATTAATCGAGTGAAAACGTAGGAAAAATAAACCAACCAAGTAACTTGTCCCAACCAGGATTTTAACCCGAGACTGATTGTTTGACAAACATGCTAATCGTTACTCCACAATGGTGGACAAGAGATGAGATGGGATACAAGTTAGTGAACTGTGGCAACAGAGCGTCACAACACACGTATAGTTTGGCAGCTGTCATGTACAGTATTCCATACGATTCTACAGACATAGAAAGATTGAGTGGAGTCGAACAACATGCATTACCGTACCTATTTGGCTAGAGTACTATAAGGTTCATGAAGACAAATAACCTGGCACTGTGGTTTCATTGCACTGAATGATCTTATATTATTAAAAACACGAAGTACCGTAGTAGCCTACTGCTATCATTTGTGTCATTCAAGTACTTCCTGGCGTAAACAAAGGAATATTTGTAACTTGCTTGGAAAAAACGTATAGGCCTACACATTTGATAAAGGTACACAAGTAACTTGGGCCTACATATTATGTACAAACATAATCATTACATAGAAATTTTATAGAATAAAAAAAAATACTATTTACACAAATAAAGGTTACAGTAACTAAATTGAATGATTTTATTGAGAGTACGATACCTTTATTCATAGTTCCGCAGCTGTCAATGTTAGAAAATGAGGCTCCTTCTTCTTTTTCTTCTTCTTCATCATTGATGCTTAATCCCAGCTTTCGACTACATTACTGCTCGAACTGATTGTAACACAATGTTCATAGTAGGCAGTTCGTGCACAGAAGCCTTCGGTACGTTCTAACACTTTTACAAGCACACGACTCTAAAACTTTTTCTCTAATGTCACTTTATAAAATCTTAATATTGTTTACTTTTCTGTACGGGCGTTTCACTGCACCACACTAAACAAATACCAAGAAAATCTCTTGCACAACACTATAAGGCACTCCTAGAAGGATATCTCTCTTTTTCTCAATGTTTAAGCCTATACCACTCAAATTAATTAATCCCAATTTCTTGCACACTGCTCCAGAAAGCTTTTCCTAAAATCACTTTTACTTGCAGTCTTCTGCAATGGCACCATACTACTTATGATAAAAGAGCATCGCTGTCTTTCTGTCAATGTTTTTATAGGTAATTCGGGATTTCTATAATTTAATATCCGAAAGCGATGTCAGTTCTAATCTAATTTTAAAGTTATATCTCTCATACATTTCATAATAAAAAAGAATCATGTTTATAATACATTATAGTTTGTGGCTTACGAATAAAAATTACATAGATATGTTGAACAGGAAGAATAAACACAACGGTACAGTCAGTCAAAGTATCCATGTCACCAGACACAAAACAAAATACTATCACCACAGTCTAGTGTATACAGTCACGAAGCTCAATATGTAGGAGTTATGCAGCCATAGATAGTTGCTGACCACTAGGATCGCTACTATCGCCTCATCACAGACAATGCGAAATAGTACCGGCACAGTCTATTGTTCCTAGTACCAGCGAATAGGGATTATAAAGAATGGACACTGAGCGAATTTTCTTGTGTTTAGTTCCACTTTCAAGTGCTAGAGGTTAGTGTAATCGAGCATATGCAAAGATAATAATTGAGAATAAAGTTGAGACACAGGATCCAAACATCACCTACCTTATTGCATAATCCAGTAACGCTTTGCTTCAAATAAATTCGAGTTAACAGCTTTTCCTCATTTCTCAGTGATAAACTAGTTGTAATAATAATTTTTTATATTTCAGATATAATAAATTATATTACAAAATAATATAATACATTATAAAATTATGTATCAAATTCGTTTAATATTTATATATAATATAATATAGGGATATGGTTTTACTTCTCATAAGAGTTTTGTTTTTCCATTTTCAGTGCTATCAAATCATTACATATTTTAATTGTTGTTGAGGTCAACGTCTCAACTCTCATTATAAAGGAACTCTAGAGTCTAGACATTACAGTTAATGACGGATTTATTATTTTATGGATCCAATTTATTTTATTTGGGTACATAATGTACCTAGATGTATTAATTATATGTGTTATATTTCCACTGTATCGACTGCTAGCTGGTGTGATGTCAGCGCCAACTCTATGGAGAAAGCAGAATCTCACGCTCTAGCTGGCTTGAAGGTCATTGAAATCAGTCCGGCTACATCAAAGGTACCGACGTGAAGTGTCCATTCTTTATAATCCCTATTCGCTGCTAGTACCCTCAACAACTCAAGCTTCGTGACTCTATATACTAGACTGTGCTGTCACTACGCATACCGTGCGTTTTTTTAAAGCGCTTCATACCTTTGCTGCAGCAAAAATAGGGTCGAAAAACAACGCAATTCGGCCAGCTGACTGCCTTAAAAGAACCGAACATGTTAAATAGTTTCAACTTCCATGATAATGACATGGAATATCGGTAATAAAATTATTACTAGACGATTTTAATAATAAACGTTGCAAAAGACCAACACACGTATTCCGCAATGATGGATCGTGCAGCAAACTCGTAAACAACCAAAATAGTAGATGTTTTTAGTCAAGAATTGACGTCCCGATTTGGCCGGAACAGTTCCGGTTTTCAGAGTCATGTCCCTTGTCCCCGCCAGGTTCGGCCGGGACGATTGTATGTTCCGGTTTTCCCAAGTCAAATGAAATGATCAATGATCTGCGATTGTAGGCCTAAATGTAATTGTTTAACGTTCAATACTAGTGAATAGCAGTTATGAATGAGTATAGGCAGAGTTAGAACGTTAAAGTTAGGTTAAGTCGTGCATAAAAAAAAATCGTGTCATGAGTGACTACTATTTCATGACGTAACAAAGTTTCTCGTATTTCATCAAGTAAACCCAGTTTAAAAAAAAATGAGTCATTGCCGGTACTAAAATTCCTAGCACGCCAGATATGCCACTCTTGCATTTAATGATATAATATTATGACATTGTTGAATCACAATCATAAAACTGTTCGCCTTTTCATGGCTCCTAAGTTGATGCCCCTGTAAGTGTAGAAGCATAGAGGAAGCAAAAGGAGTTACGCCTATGGCCGCGTACAGAGCAATATTCGTATCTGATCAGCAAAATTACCGATTGGGGGGTTTTGTGTGGTAGTTACGCATTTGATCCCAGCTTCGACTCTGAGGAATATGGTCACCTTAGTTTATTCAACTGTCCGAAGACAGGTTGGAACCTCGTGACACCAATAAGGCATCACCCATGAGGTAACTAAGCCAGGAGATAATAGGATAGGGTGGCCAGTTCATTTTCTACTCTACTGCATACATCGTTGATTAATTACGATACATATTAGGCTACTACTATTACACTAATCAGACTTAAGATGTACTATATACAAACAATTTATTGTTCTTCCTCTGACACAGGCATCATGGTTTTCAAATTATAGACATCTCAAAATAAAAACAGTGATCTTTGTTTCTATACAGAGTGGAAGTGAAATAAACTTGCAGATTGAAAGGGATGTAGGGTACATTTAAACAAACAGGAAACCTATATTACATTTTGTGATTAAATGCACAGTTAATTAGAAAATTAAGTTTGAAGTTTCAGCAGTCCAGCAACATCGCCACCAACACACTCTACTCGTGATACAGATGTAAGAGGTCAACGAACTCAGTGTGTCTCAGAAGGTGAGCTGCTCTCTGCCAAGACGTTGCCACTTGCTCGCATCGTGCAATGGCTTGAATTTAGAGGTTATTAAAATTAAATTTACACGAAAACCGTGCATGCTATTGAAATACGCCAAAAGGATAAATTACCTTTATTAGATTTCCTATCTATATGAACAAAAACGATCCTACTCACTATAGTTACCGAAAAAGACATTGCTAAACATTTGGGAAAAAAAAAATTTTTTCTGAAAAAAATATTAACTTTCCACCAATATGATATAATTTTTTTTGTTACATGCATGAGCTATTCCCTCTGGAAATCTGCAAAGCAATTTTACTTCCACGCCGAAATGGAGCACATCTTTCCGATGTCATCTTCAAGAAATAACATGACAAGTGACATTGTGTAATAATGGCAATATAAATGGCATATTATGTACATGCACTTCCATCAATAAATAATGTTTGTACTGTGTTTATTCATGCCATTTATGTTAATTCAAAATTTCCTGTTTTCCTCCGCCACTCTGTATCTAATATTGATAAAACCAGTGTAATCAAATTTAGCCACATAGTAATGCTCAGTTTTCCTTGTGTGTCAGATTAAATGACAGAATATATCACTCCCAAACTGAGTCCAATCTGTTATGCATTAAGATCCTTATCCTCCATTGGCAATATTTAAAGTGGCATACCTTTAAAATGGCATACTTCACACACTTTCGTTCTATAATGAAATATATTGTTGTTGTTTTCTAGTGCCAGGCGTTTGACAAAGTCATTTGACCTCTTGCACTCCAATATTTTTCAAAGATATTGTCATGGTCAGCCACTGAAGCACAGATTTTGAGGTGTTCCGAATCCATTTCTTGGTTTGAGTTGCACAATGGGCAGTTAGGGGACTGATATATTCCAATTCTATGAGCTGTTTGGCCAAACATCATGGCCTGTTGCCAATCTGAATGCAGCTACAGACGATTTTCGTGGTAAATCGGGAATTAACTGTGGATTTTGATGCAGAGAGTTCCATTTTTTCCCTTGAGATTGTGTTATCAAATTTTGTTTGTTGAAGTCTAAGTATGTAGATTTAATAAATCTTTTCACAGAGTAATACGTAGATTTAGTAACAGGTCTGTAAGTAGCAGTGCTGCCCTTCTTTGCTAAAGCATCCGCATTCTCGTTTCCCAGGATTCCACAATGGGATGGTATCCATTGGAATACAATTCTTTTATTGAGTGATATTAATTGAGAGAGCATTTTAGTTATTTCTGCTGTTTGAGATGAAGGTGTGTGTTTAGAGACTATAATGAAATATGTACTAATAACTCAACTAAAACTAAAGATATTGTTGTTTTTCAAAAGAAAGCTCTAAGAAATCTTGACCTTACCTTCTGAGTACACTCCTTCTGTGATGATGTTTTAAGTTAAAAATCAAGATACCGATATACATTACCGGTCAAAAAGTTTTCGATCACCTATCACAACTATGGATTTGTGGTTAAAACAGGGATTTCGTTTTGAACATTCTATCATATTATAATGCTAGAGAGAGAAAATATTTATTTTGTTGGTCTATTTAGTTTTTCCGATGTGTTTGTACATTGAAATAAAGTATATAGTTATTTTCATAGCTGATCGAAAACTTTTGACCGGTAGTGTACCTTTAAAATAACCAGAACCTACAGTCCCGTTGCTCTAATTTCCAGCAGCCAATCACGTTGCAGGTCGGCTACATTTAAACATGTGCGTCTTGTGATTCGCTTATGAAGACGTTATTAATTTCTTAAGGCTCGATAAATACTTAATATAATCGCCCGCCATTTTGGCTCTTTCGTTGGCGTTCGCAGAAAGCACACGAAGACGTTATTTGCCACTCAATTATTTGCTGAATTACAGTGCGTTTGATTTATTATCATAGGAGCTACGCGATGATAATGTTTAACAGTGTGGCAAATAGATTCCTCGTCTGGTAGCTCGGGAACGAAAGAACAAAAATGGCGAACGATACTACCTACCTAGACTTTATAGAGCCTTCACTTCCTAAGACGTAAGCAAAAAGGCAGAGTCACGCTGGGAATAACAGCGTCGTGACTATAACTGCATAATTTTATAGTAATACAAGACACAAATCAGATCTCCATCTAGCCTCTTAGCTAGCCACGTTATTGCTTCCAGTGACTTTGCCACAATAACAACCAAGGAAATGTTTTCATTCAACACAATAAAGCTCGTCCTCATACAAGTTAGAGGATTTCTGAACACTACACAAAACAGGGTTGGACAGTTTTACCCCATCCACCCCTACAGCCCTGACCTAGCTCCCTCGGACTTTCACTTGTTTAGGGCATTAAAAGATGCTATTCGTGGAAGACATTTTGAGGACGAGAAGGTGATTCGTACAGCGAAGAACTGGTTTCATAACCAAAACAAGGATTGGTAAGTTACTGACACGGCATACATGTCCTTGTGTCTCGCTGGAGAAGGCCATAGAACTGAAAGGAGAATATGTGGAAAAATAGGGTATCTAGATAAAACATCATTCTTTCATATAAAGAGTCCACTGCAAGAATGATGGATGTCATTTGGAACACATTTTTCAGGAGAAGCAATTGAAAGTTTGAAATGCTTAGCGCTCAAAGCTTAACTGTGATTTTCTGATCATTACTAGACAATGACTATCAGTGTTAATGCCATATAACTCTCTATGTACATTCTATATGTCTTAAGCTATGCATTGACAGTCTTGGTTCATTTTCGACAAGAAAGTGACATCCATCATTCTTGCAGTGGACTCTTCATATGTGTAAATCAAACTGTGTGGAATAAATAATTTTTGAAGAAAAAAAATATGGGGCATTACTTTCTGGGCGACCCTCGTAATAGTGATAATAGTGATGCGAAATTAAAAAAAATTGATAAATGAAAATTTTGTTCTTAATTCTCTAAGAACATCAGTGGCTATCTTCAGACTAGCAATTGGACCAAGTTGGCATTTATACACCAAAATGTGATCTCTGCAGAGAAGATGATTCAACTATGATACTAAACTGCAAAGTTATCGACATTTCAGATAAAAGTGTTAATAACATCACAAACGCTTACTGCCTTATTAGAAAATCCAATGTTCTGAGCACTTGATTGATTGATTAATTAATTAACCAATTAATTATAAGAATAGAAGGAATGGAGAAGCCTGAGGAACATGGAAAGAAATCATGCTTTGTTCTACTTATATAAATATTTGCTATTTTACATATTACAAAGTGTAATTCACATGTACATAGTGAAGACTTCACTAGTATAAAAATGTGGCGAAAAAGCTTTGGGACCTATACCATGGTGTACACAGTAACAAATTCTACAAGAGAAGGGTCAACAAAAGAGTTCATAAAGTGCTTCAAACTTGGACAAGTTACTCTCTACACCAGGGATGTCAAAGTGCCTGTACGCGTATTACCTGCTCATACTACAAACAAAACAAATCCAACAAGGTTCACCTTTTAGCAAGATAAAGTATAATCATTGCTCTTAAGGAAATGTTGTGCGGGTTCTTGATAGCACGCAGTGCAGGCGCTTTGACATCCCTGCTCTACACCACAGTGCAAGCATCCACATTTAGTACCAATAAGTCTTGCCAGGTACTCTATCCTCTTTTATACCCATATTGTCCATTATATCCATTTCGAAGGTCTTCAGTGCAGGTTCAAATGTAATTTCTATAACATCATCTTCTTTTGTATCTTTATCTGCTTCTGTAAAGAATAAACATTATCGTTAAATAACTAACATTATCTACCATAAATATAAACTGATGCATACCGTTAAAGGTCAATGTAAAAGACGAGCACTACAAAGGTGCTCTATACCAGTGTTTCTCAATCACCGGAACCTGGTATCATTACACCGGACCGCGAGATACTCTCCTGGAATTCGTCATTTTACTCTTCTAAGCATATTTTACGAATAAATTTTTTATAGTGGAAATATTCTTACGAGAATAATTTTCGTGATTGTGTCGAAAAGCGCAGATTTGAATCATCTCTAAACTCTAAATTCTAACTAAATAACATCTGTGTAACAAATGGCAAATGCCAGTGACCAAGCCACTTATTTTTTAATGATCGGGAATTTTTCAGACTTAGAAATCTTCCAACATTCGGGAAAGAAAATACCACTGTTTATGACTGGTCATAGAAATTTCCTGCAAGCAGATTACAACAATGGGCGGCGAATTCTCTGTCACAAAATTGTACGAAATAACATCTATGTTGCAGATTATCTGGAATGTATAAACAAATTTTTTCATCAATAATTTCAAGTCTTTATTCTTGAGTATTATCCCTGATCATAACTAACATATTGATCAGTGTAATGCACTTTCATGACAACAACTCATATCAATTTCAGTATGCTGCCATCTAGCTACTGCAAAAGAAATCACGTTATAACCCTGAGAGAATCGCATGGTTTTACTTCTTTATATTTCAATTTGTATAATCATATTTTTTTGTAAAAGGCAAGGATCCCAGAGACAACAAACTGCAGACTAAAAAACAATTTCATGGAGCAGTAGCTTGCAACTACACTTCCATCTATACTCCCGTCGCTCTAATTTCCGGCAGCCAATCATGTTGCAGGTCGGCTACATATATAGTGAGGGTCACATAACAGTTCCTAAACAGCAAATATTGCCGTCTTGTCAGTGTTGCCAACTGTTACCAGATCTCACATGATCCTTCGTACTAAAGGACTTATTTACTTACAGTTGGAAGGCTATTCTAAATAATTCAATAATTTGTAACATATTTTCGTAGGCAAACTATACGAGAAAGGGAACAACATGTCAAGTATTTTGTCTGGCAATACGAAATTTATTGGTTTGACTAAACAACTGACTCATGTAAAAATGTATTTTGTTTGACCACATGAAATTATTAGTACTAACTCCGAAAACTTACCTGACTATAGTCTTGAATTATAACAACACATAAAATAACTATTATGTATTAATATTAATACTGATATTAATTAATTATTAGTATGTTCAAATTCCACTAGTTTCCAGAAACAGGCTCAGAAATCTAGTACAGTTTCAATTTCATGGAACTCCAGTACCGAAAAATATAGTCGATATTTGTCTCAGCTGCCAACATACTAGTTACAAAATCACTACCATTTGTAGTATTTGTCAGTATCGAAATTCGAAACGAAGTTGGCAAAAGAAAATTCAACCTGCAAACTAGAAAATCACCACAATCCACTAGCATATGTAGTAATGGGGGAAAAATGGTTAGGTTTCACCCTTAGGGTATGAAGTAAGCTGATCCGGACTATAAACGTGTCCATCTTGTGATTCACTTATGAAGACATTATTCATTTCTTAAGGCTCGATAAATAGTTAATATAATCGCCCGCCATTTTGGCTCTTTCATTGGCGTTCCCAGAAAGCACACGAAGACGTTATTTGCCGCTCAATTATTTGCTGAATTACAGAGCATTTGATTTATTATCATAGGAGCTACGACATGATAATGTTTAATTGTGTGGCAAATAGATTCCTTGTATGGTAGCTCGGCAACGAAAGAACAAAAATGGCGAATGATACTACCTACCTAGACTTTATAGAGCCTTCACTTCCTAAGACATAAGCAAAGAGGAGGAGTCACGCCGGGAATAACAGCGTCGCGACTATAGTGGTCATTACCAAAAGTTGATTCTCAACAGTGGTTGGGGAAAACCTCAGAAAAAACTCAACCAGGTAATCACCCCAAGCGGGAATCGAACCCATGTCTCAGTGCAACTCCGGATCAGCAGGCAAATACCTCAGTCAACTGAGATACACTGGTGGCTAGCAGTATTTTATGCTATACAGCACTCTCAGAACTAGTGATATATATACGAGTATAAGCATATCTCTAGTTGTTTTTTTTTATTCTGCTATTTAACGAAACTGTATCAACTAATAGGTTATTTAGCGTCAGTGGAATTGATAGGAAGTTGGTATTTGGCGACATGAGGGCAAAGATTCACCAGGAATTACCTTACAGTTCCTTTACAGTTGGGGAAACCTTGAAAAAATCCAACCAGGTACCCAGTCCAATAGCTAATTGAACCCATGCCCAAGCAGAGCTCTAGATCAGTAAGCAAACATTCTTACTGCCTGAGTTATGCTGGTGGCTACTTCCAAACACACTCAACAGTTTTGCTTACCTTTGTAAGTAGCTTTCGTTTTATAGTCGTATGTTTCTTCTGCTGCTTTAGGTATTGGAATAATGCGACCTGTTCTTACAGATACTCGAACTTTTTCCCCAGCCTCTGTGTACCTCCATTCTATAGGTCCAGCTTTTCTGCAGTAAACAAACGAAAAGGCATTACAAAAATACAATCAAAGTATTTCACATTTATATGTGAAGCATGTTTTTAATTTTAAGGAATTAGTGTCTTTTCACTTTCTCAAATAAAGATATCACATACACATCTAAAGAGATACCACTTTAATTTTAAGGAATTAGTGTCTTTTCACTTTCTCAAATAAAGATATCACATACACATCTCAAGAGATACCACTTTAATTTTAAGGAATTAGTGTCTTTTCACTTTCTCAAATAAAGATATCACATACACATCTCAAGAGATACCACTTTAATTTTAAGGAATTAGTGTCTTTTCACTTTCTCAAATAAAGATATCATATACACATCTCAAGAGATACCACTTTAATTTTAAGGAATTAGTGTCTTTTCACTTTCTCAAATAAAGATATCACATACACATCTCAAGAGATACCACTTTAATTTTAAGGAATTAGTGTCTTTTCACTTTCTCAAATAAAGATATCATATACACATCTCAAGAGATACCACTTTAATTTTAAGGAATTAGTGTCTTTTCACTTTCTCAAATAAAGATATCACATACACATCTCAAGAGATACCACTTTAATTTTAAGGAATTAGTGTCTTTTCACTTTCTCAAATAAAGATATCACATACACATCTCAAGAGATACCACTTTAATTTTAAAGAATTAGTGTCTTTTCACTTTCTCAAATAAAGATATCACATACACATCTCAAGAGATACCACTTTAATTTTAAGGAATTAGTGTCTTTTCACTTTCTCAAATAAAGATATCACATACACATCTAAAGAGATACCACTTTAATTTTAAGGAATTAGTGTCTTTTCACTTTCTCAAATAAAGATATCATATACACATCTCAAGAGATACCACTTTAATTTTAAGGAATTAGTGTCTTTTCACTTTCTCAAATAAAGATATCACATACACATCTCAAGAGATACCACTTTAATTTTAAGGAATTAGTGTCTTTTCACTTTCTCAAATAAAGATATCATATACACATCTCAAGAGATACCACTTTAATTTTAAGGAATTAGTGTCTTTTCACTTTCTCAAATAAAGATATCACATACACATCTCAAGAGATACCACTTTAATTTTAAAGAATTAGTGTCTTTTCACTTTCTCAAATAAAGATATCACATACACATCTCAAGAGATACCAATTTAATTTTAAGGAATTAGTGTCTTTTCACTTTCTCAAATAAAGATATCACATACAAATCTCAAAAGATACCACTTTAATTTTAAGGAATTAGTGTCTTTTCACTTTCTCAAATAAAGATATCACATACACATCTCAAGAGATACCACTTTAATTTTAAGGAATTAGTGTCTTTTCACTTTCTCAAATAAAGATATCATATACACATCTCAAGAGATACCACTTTAATTTTAAGGAATTAGTGTCTTTTCACTTTCTCAAATAAAGATATCACATACACATCTCAAGAGATACCACTTTAATTTTAAGGAATTAGTGTCTTTTCACTTTCTCAAATAAAGATATCACACATCTCAAGAGATACCACTTGTAATTTTTTTACAAGTTAATTGTGTCTAACGCAAAGCAGAAGAATTAAATTTCATAAAAGCTTCCTGTAGACTTGTATTTTATTAGACACTTCTAATTATTTACAACTGACTTCAATGCTCTGTTTCACAGATATGTTAGTAACCAGTGGCGGCTCGTAGTCAAATGTCCAGGGTAGGCAAAATTTACAGAACATTTTTATGTAATTCCCGCGATTTAATGACAGCTCGCTTTCATCATGCCCCCCGAAAACTTAACTCTTGTTTACATAACAATACTGTTACATCAATGAGCCGTCTCATAATTTGTCGGTTTTTTCTAGTTTATTGTTATACTGCTGTCTTGCAACCCTTGTTGTTCAGACAACATTTCCGAAATTGGATTCAAATTCTTTTCAAGTCTCTTTAGACTTACCGAGTTACAAGTATGATCTGATTCCAAGTACCTTCTTTAGATTACAATAACAAACGTGACCACCTACAGCTTAGCTTTAACTTCACTTCCTGTTAGCCATTTATGTGTTTCATACCATACTTACTTACTTACTTACAAATGGCTTTTAAAGAATCCGCAGGTTCATTGCCGCCCTCACGTAAGCCCGCCATCGGTCCCTACACTGTGCAAGATTAATCCAGTCTCTATCATCATATCCCACCTCCCTAAAATCCATTTTAATATTATCCTCCCATCTACGTCTCGACCTCCCCAAATGTCTTTTTCCCTCCGGCCTCCCAACTAACACTCTATATGCATTTCTGGATTCGCCCATACGTGCTACATACCCTGCCCATTTCAAACGTCTGGATTTAATGTTCCTAATTATCCCAGGTGAAGAATACAATGCGTGCAGGTTTGCGTTATGTAACTTTCTCCATTCTCCTGTAACTTCATCCCTCTTAGCCCCAAATATTTTCCTAAGAACCTTATTCTCAAACACCCTTAATCTCTGTTCCTCTCTCAAAGTGAGAGTCCAAGTTTCACTACCATACAGAACAACCGGTAATATAACTGTTTTATAAATTCTAACTTTCAGATTTTTTGACAGCAAACTGGATGACAAAAGCTTCTCAATCGAATAATAACAGGCATTTCCCATATTTATTCTGTGTTTAATTTCCTCCGAGTATCATTTATATTTGTTACTGTTGCTCCAAGATATTTGAATTTTTCTACCTTTTCGAAAGATAAACCTCCAATTTTTATATTTCCATTTCATAGTGTTTCATACCATGAAGGATTAAATTTTCTTGCACCTTTAGCATTGACTTTATGAACAATAGAGCTTAATGCAGGAGTGGGTCGTCCATTGTCCAAAATACTTCTCTTTTCAATGTCATTACGACGCGAAAACGGACAACGTAACAGTTTATTTATTATATCAGTCATAATATAATATTATTGTTATCACTTACATTAACTATAAATCACCAAATATATGTAACATTAATATACAGTAGTACTTGCAAAAATCACATTTTCTAAAATACACTGTTAAAAAAAACATCTTTTAAAACACACTGTTTAAAAACTGTTATACTACTCGTAACCATCTACGTTCCAACTCGTGAAACTTTCAAACAGAAATTTCGCAAATCGTAGGTGTTCGATAATGCTCGTGGGTTCTCGTTAGGGCAGGCAGAATTCTAGCGCGCTGGCTTAAGCATAGAATGCATGCACTAAGAAAGCATTTAGAATAGCGAACTCTTTTAATGCTTACTCCAGGGCCAGCTTTGAAGTTACGTGGAAGGTCGGCTAACTTCGCTTCTGCCTACCTTCTGACGCATCGTGATCTGTCCAGTGTATTCTTGTCGCATAAATCGAACTGCCAGTAGTAAGCAACGTCCAACTAACCCTCAAAAAATCCCATTCATAGTTAATTGAAGAATTTCTAAGCACCTAGACAAGAGTATGTAATTATATAAGGTTTTCCAAATGTGTTGGGGTAGTTAATAAACATCCACTTTTAGGTTCTTCTAAATGTGTTGAGGTAGGCTTAGCCTACCCTGCCTGCCCTGAGGAGCCGTCTCTGTTAGTAACTTACTTTTATCCATGACTGGTATCTAAACTGGTCTTTATTTCATCGTCCTTAGCAACCTAAACAATGGCTTTATTCACAGCACTTAATTAAAAACTTTTTGTGTGAGATCGTGCGTATTTGCTTGTTTTCCGCACAGAACCAATACGCGGTAAGTGTGAAATACCACATTCAGTATTCCCAACGTAACACACATAACAATTTCCCTCTTCTTACCGCTTAAAAGCGCGACATTCATTTTACTGCTTTAGGCTTTTAACACATTATTTTTAGAGACGTTTAACATAGTAATAATTACAAATTGGAAACTTACCACTGCAATTTCACCTAAATTGCAATGTTAATTATTGTTTTTAAATATTTGCAAAAATTAAGTAAAGTCTACTACTCCACGAAACTTATTGCATTGCTGATACAAGTAACATTAAGGAAGCTGTGAAAAAGCAACAAGATTCCAGATGCGGATGTTATTACTGCAATATGTTATATAAATAATATTGTTAAAATATTAAAATGAAAAATAAATCATTACATAACCTTACCGTTTGTTTTAAGTTCGCATTTATAGACTGGGAAAAAAAAAGACAGACGTATATCACGGCCTGCTGGAGTATAGTAAACACAGAAAACATTTTATGGCAACAATGTCGAAGAAATATATTTTGGTGTTCCGAAGTTGGCGTCATTAAACAGAAACCAACATGAAGATTTCATTGCAACTAATTAGAAATTCGTCTTTCAGGTATGTAATAAACGATCTTCGCACAAAATAATGTACGATACACGAGTATGTATGTTTGTTTTCATGTTCTTGAAATTAAAAAAACTCAACTACGTTTCGCTTTTTCAATCTTTTCCTCGAACATGAAAACGTCAACATACTGATCTTGTAACGTATATTACTATTGTGCGAGATCGTGCGTATTTGCTTGTTTTCCGCACAGAACCAATACGCAGTAAGTGTGAAATACCACATTCAGTATTCCCAATGTAACACACATAACAATTTCCCTCTTCTTACCACTTAAGGGCGACATTCATTTTACTGCTTTCGGCTTTTAACATATTATTTTTAGAGACGTTTAACATAGTAATAATTATAAATTGAAACTTACCACTGCAATTTCACCTAAATTGCACTGTTAATTATTGTTTTTAAATATTTGCAAAAATTAAGTAAACTCTACAACTCCACTAAAGTTACTGCTTTCGTGGTGCAAGTAACATTAAGGAAGCCGTGAAAAAATCAACAAGATTCCAGACTCACCATAGACTGGGAGGAAAAAAAAAGACAGACTTATATCACGGCCTGCTGGAGTATAGTAAACACAGAAAACATTTTAAAGCAACAATGTTGAAGATAGATATTTTTGTTTTGCAAATTTGCCGTCATTGAACAGAAACCAAGATATAGATTTCATTGCAACTAATTAGAAATTCTTCTTTCAGGTATGTAATAAACGATCTTCACACAAAATAATGTACGATACACGAGCGGTATGTTTTCTTTCAATTCTCGGAAATTAAAAAAGCTCAACTACATTTCGCTTTTTCAAACTTTTCCTCGAACATGAAAACTTCAACATACCGCTCTTGTAACGCATATTACTATTACATGACAACCAACACATTAGCAACCATAGGTTGCAGCCGCCAAATTACTCTTCAAGGAACGACCACTCATATAAATTGAGGGAAAGAAGATAGAGGACGGACACTGGAAAGTTTTCTTTTCTCAATCGTACTATCAGAGACTGGAATGCTTTACCTGCAGACTTACTAAAGGCTTTACCAATAACCAAAAATGTATTTAAAAATAGGCTTAAGGACTTTACTAACAGATGGTAGTATATTATACACACTATTTAAAAGGTGTAATTGATATCTTATTTGAAGTGTTCTATCAGTGAGGAAGTGTGTTGTGTCAGTGAAATGTGTAGTGTCAGTGAAGTCTATTGTGTAAGTGAAGTGCGTTTGTGTCAGTGAAGTGGCTGTGCAAAGTATTTGAACAGTGAAATGGTTTTGAAGTGTTAGTGAAACCAGGATAGAATCAGTGCAGTGAATGAGTTGACAGCGAAATAAGTGTAGTGCCGAAAGGTACTTGTGCAGGTATAAACCTGTCACATTCGTGGGTCTTAGTTCGAACTTAGGGTTAAGATACAAATTAGATTTACTTTAAATATTATTTTAAGTGATCATGCTTCATTTAATTTAGGATGCTCCTTGTTATTATTGTTTTTTATTAGTTGTGTTTATTATTATTATTGTTATTATTATTATTGTTATTATTATTATTATTATTATTGTTTTTTTATTAGTTGTGTTTATTATTAATTGTCATTATTGAGCTGCCACCGGGTATATACCCATTTGCAGTGTGAATAAATGTTGTTGTTGTTTTCTAATGCCAGGCATTTGACAATGAAGTCATTTGACCTCTTGCACTCCAATATTTTTCAAAGATATTATCATGACCAGCCACTGAAGCACAGATTTTGAGATGTTCCGAATCCATTTCTTGGTTTCAGTTGCACAATGGACAGTTAGGGGACTGATATATTCCAATTCTAAGCAGGTGTTTGACCAAACAATCATGGCCTGTTGCCAATCTAAATGCAGCTACACACGATTTTCGTGGTAAATCGGGAATTAACTATGGATTTTGATTCAGAGAGTTCCATTTTTTCCCTTGAGATTGTGTTATCAAATTTTGTTTGTTGAAGTCTAAGTATGTAGATTTAATAAATCTTTTCACAGAGTAATACGTAGATTTAGTAACAGGTCTGTAAGTAGCAAATACATACATAAATAAAATTCATACCTTAAATTTATAACTTCTTCACAAACAACACATTATAAAGAAAAGGCGTACAATTTAAAATTGAATTTAGATACCCACAATGAAATTTAGATATCAGTAATGGATAAAATATTGTATAGCACACGACAGTAACAAATTTTATGCACTCATGGAAATTATCACCATTGGCTTTGCCTAGGACGCTAAACTTTCTAGTACCTAGCGCATAAATTCTAATTTTACTCTCTTATACTATAAATTACTATTAATATACAGTGATACTTAGGAATAGACACTAATGTTGGAGCCAAGATACTGTTACTAGTCCAAGGAACAGATTTTGGAAGACAATGCTAACATCCCTTCCAATGGGGATGCTGACGTGCAGGATGCCTTTAAAACTCTCTTAAAATATTCTGTAACATAACCTAACCTACATCGATATTCTTATAAAGGATGATGAGTTTTTATTGTTATTGCTATTTTTTCGAGTATCATATTGGCTAGAATGACCAGACGTCCTCTTTTGTCCGGATATGTCCTCCTTTTTAGGCCTTTGTCCAGGGTCTGGGCTGATTTTTAAAAAATCAAGAAATGTCCTCCTTTTCGTAACTTGTATTTTATTTTTTTTTTCTTATTTATTCATTTATTTATATACTAGCCGTACCCGTGCACTCCGCTGCACCCGTTAGAAACAAATATAAAGTAATTACATAATTAAAATAGGACATTTGATCCAGGGAACATTCGTGTTTGATAGAAGGATAAATCGTTTAATATGTTACTGTACTTAATTTAAATTGCATCCAAATCATTAAAATGCGATCATTTTGGTCCAGAGACACTCATTTGGTGCAATGACAATTCCTTTAACATGTTTCTTAATTTTTATTACATGCAAATAACAGTACATGGTTCGTACAACTGTTGTGACTGTTTATTGTATTTTACTACATTTTATGAATTTTAATTCTCTTATTACCTTAACAATGAATAAATGATAAAATACTAAACACAATTATTTTATGCTACAAAACTACAATGTTTTGCCTATCTTATGCTGCAGTAATAATGGAGTTTAATACATTTTGAATTTTTAGTTACAGTAGCGTGCAAATTAATCTGAACACGACATATTTTTACATTTTCTGTCATTGTTGGCCTCACAGCTGCTCATACCGCTTTATTTGACATCTGTAGTATGTGTAATTCCATTGTTGAAGGTCTGTCGTTATTTTTTTATAATATGTGACATTTTACCTGTCGTTTTGTACTTATAAGCATTTCAGTTGTGTTGAAGACTTAATACTGCAATCATGTGTACATTCTGTCGTCTTCACAAATGCATACAACTCCACGAAAACGGTCTAAAATTATGACATTAGCAGAGCATTCTTCTATGACACAGAGGCAAATTGCTGCAGAATGTCACATCAGTTTGGCTACTGTCAATTCGATCATAAAACGATACAGGAGACTAGATCCATCACACCCTAGAAAAAAGGAAACTGTGGCCGGAAAAGGAAGACTTCACCTGCAGATGATCATTTAATTGTCAGGAAAAGTAAATTAAATCCTAGACTAACTGCTGTCGACTTAACCCGCGAGTTAATGGCTACCACTGGGGCGAATATTCACGTCACGACAGTGCAGCGTAGGCTTTTGGAAGCTGGACGAAGGGCTCGTAAGCCTATTAAGAAGCAACTGCTAACCCCTGTTATGTGCAAAGAACGCTTAATGTGGGCAAAATTACATCAACACTGGACAGTGAATGACTGGAAGAATGTACTTTTTTCCGATGAGTCTCATTTCGAGGTCCACGGCCACCGTGTTTCCTACGTACGGAAAGGATCCGAAAAAGTAACAGCAGCTCATCTCCAACAAGCACCCAAATACCCCCTAAAGTAATGTTTTGGGGTTGTTTTACATGAAGGGCCTGGAGCATTAATACCTATCAAGGGAATTATGAATTCTGACAAATATATTCACTTATTGGAAACCAGAATCGTACCCCAGCTGCAAAAATCATTTCTGGATGGCAGAGGTGTGTTCCAACAAGACCTGGCACCATGCCATATGTCTCGAAAAACTACAGAATTCTTCAACAAGAAGAATATTCAGGTACTCCCTGGCCAGGCAACTCACCCGACATCAACCCCATTGAGAACTTGTGGTCAATTTGCAAAAGAAGAATGCAAAAATGGATTGTTCTACAAGAGAGAAGATGATTTCTGCCCTCATTGGTGTATGGTTTCATGATGAAGAAATGAACAATATTTGTGGAAATTAGTGGAATCCATGCCAAATCGCCTCAGAGCTGTTATTAGGAACAAGGAGGCCACATAGATTACTGAGGTATGTCTTAGATCCTTTTTTTATCCCGTTTGAGTGTTCTTGCATAAGTAATTACGTTGTTCGGATTAATTTGCACGCTACTGTATCTGTCCACATTTTCATGGATTAACCCATTAGGCAACAAACACCATATCATTCATTTTCTCCATTTGAATTGCAATTAGGTCCTAGACCAACTTACAAATCTGCTGGATCCACTAAGGCCACTTCATTGGTAACCAGCAATGGTTGTTCTGCTCGAATATAGATTCCAGGAAACTCAGAATTCTCTCCAAAAACCTTCAACTTGCAGTTGAGGCCTTCAACAATGACCCAGTTACGCTCCTGGATCACTTGGCTGATAATGCCCTGCTTTCCCTTGTCTGGCCCAACCAGGATCTCCACCTACAGTGACAAGTTACAAGATTTATTTTACATTGTATGTCTGCCAATCAGTAGCTGTTGACAGCTGGAAATCAAATCTGTAATCACACTTCATAAGAATATAAATTATGAGAAAAAATGTTATTAAGTCTGATTTAGAGCAAATTTCCGGACTTCTATTGGGATAAGGTTACCAGATTTTTCTTCAGTTTCCGGGGACAGATACAAATATATGAAAAAACTTTTAACATTTCTGTTGGTTTGTCATTTACTCAGATTGTTTTTGTACACTTAACATAATTAAAATAGTACCCATTATATTTACACACTTTCTACTTAATTATACTTAAATTAGCCTACTGGTATTTTCAGAAGATTTTAAGCAGGTCTTTTCTGGATTCCCAATTTTGCAGCAAATTCCTGACTGATCATGTTAAGATTGGTTAAGATATTAAGCATGGCTGGAATGGTTTCTAAACTCATTCTGAAGGTGAAACGAGCGTTGAGTGACTTCCGCCAATTTTGGAATAGACACTGATGCACTTGAACTGCCAACATAGAAAACAAAAAATCACACTCAATCACTTTCACCTTCATCTTGAAAGGATAATAAAAACCTAAACTAACCTAAATGCGTCGGTATCTATTCCAAAATCGGCGGAAGTCGCTCAACGCTCGTTTAACCGAGAGCTAATTTAATCAACTTCTGGGGTTGTGCACAGGGAAACATTTTCTCAGATTTATACACTGACGGATCCTTGATCTCCAGAGAACAAGGTGCCGGTGCAGGTGTTACGTGCTGTCTCTTCTCACTTTATAGATCTCTTGGGTATGGAACAACAAGTTTTGATGGAGAAATCATTGCAATAAGTGAAAGTCTCAGGAATCTTCTATGCCACATCAATAAATTTAAAAATGCAGTTATATTGTCAGACTCCAAAGCAGCTATTCTATCAATAGTCTCTAAACACACACCTTCATCTCAAACAGCAGAAATAACTAAAATGCTCTCTCAATTAATATCACTCAATAAAAGAATTGTATTCCAATGGATACCATCCCATTGTGGAATCCTGGGAAACGAGAATGCGGATGCTTTAGCAAAGAAGGGCAGCACTGCTACTTACAGACCTGTTACTAAATCTACGTATTACTCTGTGAAAAGATTTATTAAATCTACATACTTAGACTTCAACAAACAAAATTTGATAACACAATCTCAAAGGAAAAAATGGAACTCTCTGCATCAAAATCCACAGTTAATTCCCGATTTACCACGAAAATCGTCTGTAGCTGCATTTAGATTGGCAACAGGCCATGACTGTTTGGCCAAACACCTGCATAGAATTGGAATATATCAGTCCCCTAACTGCCCATTGTGCAACTCAAACCAAGAAATGGATTCGGAACACCTCAAAATCTGTGCTTCAGTGGCTGGCCATGATAATATCTTTGAAAAATATTGGAGTGCAAGAGGTCAAATGACTTTATTGTCAAACGCCTGGCATTAGAAAACAACAACAACAACATTTTCTCGAAGGAAATTTTAAAAACTTCACTCCATTTTGGTCAGGGATCAGTATTTTTTCATTCCACTTTGCTATTTTCTGTGAAGTTACATATTTCTTCAAGCAAGAAATTTAATCAAATAAATTATTTCATCTAGGTCATTTTAAGAAAAATAAGACGTCTTAGTTGTCATGGTAATATTTTTACAGCACTAATGCGATAATGTGGCATATTATGCACGATTATAATGCTGATGCACAAAAAAAAATGTACATTTACAGTATATTTCGTCATTACTGGTATCTAATAAGAAAAAGTTGTTTCCGGTATCCTCCCACACTATACACTGGAAAGAAAATGTACTTAAATAATTATTTTCATATCACTTAAACAATCCTCTCAACTAACCTCGGCTTAATGTCACTTAGCTATCTCCTCACTTAACCCATCTAACACATAAAGAAACATAACTCGGACGTCAGTCCTGTGTGTGGAGTGAAGTGATATCGAAGATTGGCCTTATTTTCATTACCATAACTGTAAACCTAGGTTTATACATATTTTATAGCATTAAACTGCGAGCTAGCCTACTTATTTATAGATTAGTTTTTCTTACCCTGTCTCCTTTGAAAAAACTCCAATTTAGGATTGGCTCAACAAATATTTTCTTGTGGAGAACTCCAGGCTGATTATCGGACTGGAACTGTGCTGTCCATGGACGATCAACATCAAAACGAAATTTTTTTCGTTTCACCTCGCGTTTTTGATACTGCTGTCCCTTTGGCGTACGCCAATATACCTACAAAACATTATGGAAAATATTTTGTTATTCTGTAATGTACAAAATCATTGTAGGTTAGATTGCTGGTAACAATGAAGTGAACTGCCAAAACGTATTTGTTGAATTGGATATTATAATTTTCGTTACACTACATATTCTATGCAACTAGTTAAACTTTTCCATTAGTAGCTGTAGAAATAACAGACCTACTTGCAAGAAATGATACGGATAATTAAACTATCGGTACAACATTACATTTAATACCCTACATTTATAGTATTAGGGCGCACTCCATAAGATATTTAAATACACAGCATGTTATTTACTTAAAAATAAAATAAATCGTTAAGACAATGAAGATGAAGATGTCACCTCAATTTGGTCTGCTCCGATACACTTAAAAATACAGACTTGAACTCACCAATGTTTTTTTATTCTTAACTAAATCAAAACATATGACCATCTAGATAACCGATCATCTTAACTAAATCATACAATGTGATCATCAATTACTATATTAAAAACAATAACACCACATAATAAAATAAAGAGGTTAGATCATAACCTGCTCCATACTCCTCTTGATATAAGATTCCGGAAGATTTGAATATTTCTTAGTTAATTCTCCTACTTTAGAAAATAGTGATCGTGTTAGCCGCATTTTGGTAAATAATATATCACCGCAATAAAATCTGTACAAATTTTCACCTAATAATCGTTACTTGTTATACTCAGCAATACTCACAAATAAACAAATTCATTTTATTATCTTTTTCGGCAGAGGGCAGGGCAGGCTATTCAATCAATGTCGCCAACAGATACTCAATGTCACCAACAAAACATAAAAACCCCATATTCTCACCAGACGTATTAAAAAATAGTAGAACCGCAGAAAACCTTTTAATGAAATATATAAGATAGGTATCTATTAACAACAATCATTACATCTACGATAATTGTGCTTCACATTTGATCCGAACTTTGTTTTCTTAATTCGAATAAAATAATATTTAGGCCTATCTATTTCATACCGGTATCGGTACCTAGTAATTCTTATGGTACCCGGTAAGCTATTGTGAAGGAGGAGCCCGAATGATAGCACTGTAGTAGTGCAGTACCGGTATGTAGTGGATTTACTACGCTCAAACATTCCTGTAGGAGGAATGGTATATGAATTATTAATACATTTTGAATATTGCGTGCACTACTTTTAACACTTGAATATAATTAATTAACTAGACAGATCAATTTCAGTACACACACACTATTTGACTCCACTCTTCAACACCTTTCAACAATCAAAACACACCCACATAACAGGCAGAGAAGTTCGAGATGACGCCGTGATCTAGTAGGCTCTGAGGATGGTGCATGAAGCACTGAAACAGCTGTAAGCCGCACAAATCTTACATAATTAACACGAGTAAGTCCACTAGTTAATCAATTAATTATTAATAGTTGCGGTCTTGTAGATATTGTGACTCAGTTTTGGTGTCATCCGTCGATTCAGGTTGAACAGCTCTATGATTCCAACAGAGTCCCTCTAAAATGTTTCCGTCCAGTCCAAATAAAAAAACCTATTACAGCAAAGACCTAGTAAAGTCTTCGACTATAACTTCCACAGCCTGATGCCATTTTTACGCCAATTACAAAATTATATCATACTACCACCATTATTAGGTGATGATATTGTACTGGTAATGATACTAATATTGAAATGGAACGTGACAGGAGAATGATAGTAGACAAAAAAAAGAAGAATCCCGAAAAAAAAAACCCTCAGGTTCCTTTATAATTTTCTCATTAATTCGTTAAGTATGTGGTGTTTTGTGTTGAAATTTACTCAAAAAAGTTCACATTTTGCGATAGCTTTTTTATTGTTAAGAATACAGTTTTGGATGGTTAGGTAGTCTATCAAGAATCTTATTGACATTGTAACAAACACTAACAAAAGTTAAACAGTGAACAATGAATTTCTATATTAAACAAATCTGGCTTTTTCAGGTATAGCTCCCTGTAAAGCTGATTTTAATAATTTCAAGGGAAAAATTGTTCCAGGACCGTTACTTTTGTTGTCAGTTGGCTAGATTTCATCTTAATGATTTCGATAAATACTAGATTATATGTGTAGTTCAATAACAACTAACTCCATCTGCCTTTTATCTAGACAACAAATTATTGTTCTCAACCCTGTAATAGGACTAACATTAGGCTAAAAGGTTTGATATAGTTACTGTGCTCAAATATAAACACTATTTTCTAACAGTATGGTACATTTTTCTGGTAGAATGCACCAGCTTGGTGTATACTGTAAACTTTTTATGCAGAAAATTAAGTACAGGTACCATAAATCTGTAGGATATCCACAACTTTCCAAGTTCAGGACTAGTTTATGAAGTAAATTTTACAATTACCAGTAACAATATTACATTCTACACCTCATGGTCTAGTGGTCAGAGCTTCTGGCTATAGTTCATGAGGTCCCAGGTTCGATTTCCAGTTACAACACAGTAATTTTTCCTTAAAGGGGATTATTCCTGTGTTCGTCCATGATCTGGAATTTTGGTTAAGTTTAGATTTAAGATCACTCCTGGCACCATATAATCATTATCATTGGGGTAATGTAACTCCGCCTTCCAGGCACCCCAACCTTAGAAGTGGGTTGCAACTAAGCCAATGCCAGGAGAGAAGACCAGAAATGTCGAAAAGACAACCTGGTGGCATTGGTTAAAAAAATATATTACATTCTACATTCTGCATACACTTACTGTTTACCATACCAGCAACTTCATTTACAGAAAAATAAATGTATTTATTTCTCGTATTCTTCAAAATAAGATTCAAGAAAAATGAGGTAGGAAAAGTATTGAATGTGGAGAAACGTTGCACCTTGGAACATGTTATCATTTCTTTCATTTGAAGTAAAAATGATATAGTAGCAGTTTATAAACAAAACTGAGCAGTTTATATTTTTCAGTCATATTTTATTAATAATTCAGGATATTTTATCATCATCATCTTCACTTCACCTTTTTCCAGTGACAGGAGAATGAGTCATCACATCTTTGCCTCTCCCTTCTTTGGAGTTCTCTCTCTTCAGGTTTGAAAAACAGAAGAATTTTGGTAGTCTTGTCCTTTTCTATTCTCAGAACATGTCCATATCATTTATTTTCATTCTTCTTTCTTAATCCTTGCTTAACCTCCTTTTTAGGTGCCAGTGCCTTTAGAGAAGAAGTGATTCTTTGGAATCACACACGAGACATGAATAATGAAGGGACTTCCATGGTGAGGGATCAGCTCAATGCAGGGACCACCTTCGAAAGACAACACGGACATGTATTATATAGAAAACATACAGTAGGTTAGAGTAGATGGAAATTAAATTCCAATTCGACATTCAGCTTCGTGAGTGGCAGAAACCCCGAAAAAAACCCACATTCAGATTGGTCAGCCAGGGGATTTGAACCCGAGAATGAGGGTCCGAGACGATAGCGACTCGACCACCATATTTGAATCTAACCTTTCATTTAAGATGAAAATGCTTAATTGTTCACTATAAAAATACTTCTGTTTTTTCAGTACCGGAAGTGTAAATTAGTCACAGAATAAAGAAATCTCACTTCCGTTAATTCAGTTTTTCTTATAAAATTTCCAGTTACTTTTAATTATTAATATTGTAAATTATTACGTTCATTACTTATTTTATTAGCTTTGTTCTGAATCATTATGAATTCTGAATTCACAATCATGTCTGTTTTTTCCACTTAAATTATTTTTAACCAGCATCATTAACTGAATGTTTGTGAAGTGTGTGCAACAACGTGAAAATAAGTCATCCTTATGATACAAATTCTTCTTAGTGTACCGGTATTCATTTTATTGAAAATATTTTGTACAAATAGTTTGGATATACAGATATCACAATTTATTTTCATGTGTCATTACTTTTATAATAATGTCCTGTTCTCTCTGAATGTAAGTCCTGCACAATTCATAAACTTACAAATCAGCATAAAACAATCTAATATCTACGGAATAACTATTTACAAAATGGCTTATACGTAATTTTATATTTGTACTTGGTGACTCAATGAAACGAAATTTTTTCATTCCTTTAGAAAATTTAGGCGGGGAATGATAGCAATACTGAATCAATGTCTAATGTTTAACCATTTCATGTCACTTTTGTATGTAGGGAGATGTCTATGTCTCAAAGTGCCATAGCAATAAAATATTATTTTTTATAACAACAATGACAGTCCAACCGCTATAAGAAGAGCATTTTGACATCACTACAATCTTGGAAGACATGATGTAGTGCCGTCAATATTATGCCTCAACACATGGCTAAGAAATTTTCAAGAAAAGACCACCAGGCAAACAGGGAACCATTATAACACTAGCAAAGATTGAGGCTATAAGAACCGCTACCAGTATTGTTCAGAGTCCTAAACAATCATTGTGACGACTTCCAGCAGTATTAATCTCTCGCTAATGTACACAGAATATGGAGTAAGGACTTGAGCTTTCATTTATATAAGTTCCAGATTGTCCATCAATTAAAACCTATAGACAAAATTAATTTACAATCTTCGGTTGATAAAAGCAAGAATTGTATGTTTCAAGCCTTTACAGATGAAAATATCGTAAGTTTAAACTCCTGAAATAACGCAAAATGTAGTACATACGTAAAAATTATGTGTTTAGAACGAATTTATTCGAAATTAATGTTTTTCAAGATACATTTTTAATTTCGTTTGTTTGTTTGTTTTTTGCGAAATTTTAATTCAAAATGTCCAAAACATAATTATATTTATTGGAAGTCACATAATATGAGCGTGAATTAATACAATAAGCTTTGATACAGGCGATACAGCTAAGTTCTCTACCCACTGTACTGTTGGCAGACACGACAATGATTGGAGTGAGCTGGATTTAAGATTTTGTTTTAATTACGTAGTCTAGTAAATTTTTTTTTAATTGTGATTTAAATGTACCTAATCTGTTTTGCATTGATATTTATGTACAAAATTTTGAATTTAATATTCAGACTCTATTACAAAAGAGAATTTTTAATGTAATATTTAAACCGTACCTATTTTGAATGTCTTTATTTTTAAATACTGGTATAAAGTAGGCTGAATATATTGTGATGCCAATTAGTTTATATTATTCACAGAAACTTTATGAGACTATTACACTGAATTCTCTACACAACAGGTATCAGAAGAAAATTATAAGTATTGTTAAAATGAACAAAAATCTTTACGATCCCCTTGATGATGCAAATTTCTTGTCTTTGTAGGAATATTCAGTATCGGTAGTATATTATATTTTGCACAACGAAAGTCAAAAAGTCATTTTTTAAATATGTAGTTCAACAACATGCCCCATTACATAGATCGTAATATTACATGTTTTGAAATTTCTGAATAATTGCATGTTCATACTTAAAAATTTACCAATTGCATAATCAATAAATGTCTATGTGATAATATGGAATATGAAATATGGAAAATTCAGGTGGACCAAATTTTGTTCCTGGGTCTGTACAAAGAAAACAAAATCATAGTAAAATACCATTTCAAATTATGAACCCTATACCTCCCTACTTACAAATTTACCAATTACTGTACATAAGCAATAATAATTCAAAATTAAGAAACTCTACGTTTTCCTAGTTACAAATTTTTCAATTACATTAGCAATAAAGATAAGTATAGCGTCAGGATTTCCTTTACATGTTGTAAGAAGTTCTACTCATTGTTGTATGTACATTGTTTGCCAAATCATAAGTATTCCAATGGACTTTTCCGTTTCTAGAGTATGATTTTTGATTATATGTGACTAGTTGCAGAAAATGGGACCTAAAGTCGGATTTTTTTTTTTTTTTTTCAAAAAGAGGATGAAATACTGAGCATTAAAAAAATCCATGGTTCTAGATTCTATAGCTTTTAATATATTACTTGAGTAGCTTAATATCAAAGACAGACATCTGTCGTCTGCATAGTTTTGTTCTAGTGTTCTTTGTAATATTTAACACAATTTATTTTATAAATATAGTGTCAGAGTTTGCATATGGTTTCACTATAACTGGAAAGAGCATGAAAAATTGTATAAAAAACCACAGCTATCTAAATTTCGATTGAGGTCAGATGTCCGTCTTTGATATTAAGCTACTCACTTATCGAATGTTTCTTATTACATTATGTACTTTTCGAGAAAAATGCAATTAAAGTTTTCACTTGTTTTCTTAGCAACCATAAGAAAGATTTAGATATTTAAGAAGCAAAAAAAGCCTACAGGTAGCGCAAAATGTCAAAAAATAGAAATGCAGTTTTTAAACCACAAATTCGTTATTTTGTTCTCCTGTAAAATTTCCTGTCACGACTTCAGGTCCCTTTTCGCGCAACGGGTCACATACGTTGTTCATCTCAAAACTTTATGAAAAAGTTACAAAGTTATGAAAAAGTTTTGTGTACAGTACTTATTTACTAGGTCAGAATTAGTTACAAGCCAGAATCCGCCTGCTATTCTTATGTTATCTCAAAGTACTTGTCTTTGTCAAAGTATATGCTTGACTGTCTGCAGGCTAATTGACTGGGATGTGTGTGTGAAATAACACCGAAATTAACCAAGTTTCTACACCGAAATTAAAGATTTTTGTTCACCATAAAATAGGATTCTTAATATCATAGGAAGGTGTTACCATAATTTTGAAACACAGTGTACAGTAAATATTATTTAGTAATTGATTAAGTGGCGATCTTACTCGTGTTAATTGTGTAAGCATGTGCGGCTTACAGCTGTTTCGGTGTTTCTTCACACCATCCTCAGAGCCTACTAGATCTCGGCGTCATCTCGAACTTTGCTGCCTGTTGTGTGGGTGCGTTGAAAAGTGTTGAAATGTGGTGTCAAATAGTGTGCGTGTTCTGAAATTGATGTGTGTGTTGAGAATTTGATCAGGGTGTGTTTTGGTGTGTCTGTATATTTCATATTGTTCTAGTGTGTTGAGTTTTTGGTTTTTGGGTTGTATGTGTAGGATTTCTATGTCTGTATTTATGTTATTGTATGTATGGTTGGCATTAGTTATGTGTGCGGCATATGTAGATGTATTGTGTCCTCTGGTTATTGCTTTAATGTGTTCTTTGTATCGAGTTTGGAATGATCTGCCTGTCTGTCCAAGGTAGAAACTGTAGCAACTATTGCATGTGAGTTTGTATACGCCTGTGTGGTTGTATTTATTTGTTTGTGTTTTTTGTGTGTTGAGATGTCTTTGTAGTGTGTTTTCTGTTCTGTATGCTATGTTGTAATTCTGTTTTCTGAATGAGGATGCGATCTTGTTTGTGTTTTTGTTTTCGTATGTTAGTGTGATGTATTTCTTGTGTTCTTGTGTTTGTGTTGTGTTTTGTGTATTTTTGTGTTTGTTAAGTTTTTGTTTTGTCTTCCTTATGATGTTGTCTATTATGTTTGGATTGTATCCGTTTTCTTGTGCTATGTATTTGATTGTGTTCACTTCTTCATTGTAGTGTTGTTGGCTCATGGGTATGTTGAGTAATCTGTGTACCGTTGTCCTGAATGCAGCATGTTTGTGTTGTGTGGGGTGATTAGATGTGTTGTGTACTGTTGTCACGCCAGGAGAAGGCGGCTGAAGTACTTAGACGGGGCGGAGGGGAAACAGTCGCGCATGCGCACCGTGCTGTTCACTGCAATATTCCTGTTCCACAAACATCTACTGCACGTGTCTATGAGTCTTTGCGACTTTGTGAAAATAATAGTGGGGTTTTTACTGTAGTGTTTTATTAGTTTCAACAAGACGATTGTTTTCAGTATACCACAAATCTTGTATTGATTTAGTTATCCTTTGCTTTTCGTGTTAATAGTGTTGATAATAATATAGTTAATAGAATTTATGTTATTGTATACTGTTATTTAGGTTTATAGCAGTTTTTGTTTATTGTAAATATGTCGACAAAGAGGAAACAAGGCTTGACAATCTATAGCGAAGAAAGGAATATTATTAGAAGTGCAAAATAATTATGTGATGAAGAAAAAGAACAATAGTGCCTTTGCATTCCTCTTACGAAACCTACAACAAAGGTAGAAAAGTACTCTAATCTATCCACAAGAACAATACAGCGTATAAGGAATGAAATGAAAGACTACACAGAAGAAAGTGCGTTGTCGACACCTGAGGGAGAAAAAAATGTAAACGTCCAGACTATCGAAACGCAAATGTAGATGACTTCGACGGAGATTGCCAAAAAGATATAATTGAGAATTTTTATTTGAAAAAGAAAGAGGGCCACCGGCGTAGCTCAGGAGGTAGCGCGTTTGCCTGCTGATCTACAGTTGTGCTCGGGAGTGAGTTCGATTCCCGTTTGCGCTGACTACCTGGTTGGGTTTTTTCGAGGTTTTCCCAAGCGGAAGGCGAATGTCAGGTAATCTATGGCGAATCCTTGGTTTCATTTCGCCAAATACCATCTCGCCATCATCAATTCAAAAAGACACTGAAGAAGCTAGTAGTTATTACAGTGTCGTTAAATAACAAGTAAAAAAATAGTACCAAGCTGCAACAAACATCTACCCTATTACAAGAGAAAATTGATTTGAAATGAAAGACAGCATTAAGACGAATACTGAAGAAAAAGGATTTCAGGTGGAAGAAGTGTGTAGCAAAAAAAAAAAAAAAAATTGAGGAAAACACTGTAAATTAGAATAGGCCTACGTGAAGATATCTACAGCAAATAAGAAAGTTTAGGAAAGTGGAAAAACCGATTTTGTATCTGGACGAAATGCGAATAGATAGGCCTACCAATTTAACGTTTCCCAAGTTCTGGCACGATAAAAATGTTACGGGAGTTTTGACTACAGTAAATGTGTCCAGAACACTCATTGTTGTTTATCAGGATGGGGGCGGTGGGGCTAATGGCTTTGTTGAGAGATTCGAATTAATATACAAGGCTGGAACATAAACAGACGATTATCATGGACAGATCATACTCCAGAAATTTTGAAAAATGTGATAATGATAGTCATAGCGACAGCACCGAAGATGCGGAATCTTTTATGTCTGACTCCGTTCCCTTGTAGCCAAGTAAGTGGACGAAGTTTTCAGGTCAGAGTGTAGCGTAAAGTTCCCCCGTCCCTCCTATCTACTCCCCGCGCCAACTCTTAGCGCAAAGACAGTATGTGTGTGGTGGTGGTGGTTGGTTTTCTGTATATTTTGAAGTTGTGTTTGTTGCCAACTTTTGTTATGGTGATGTCTAGGAAATTTATGGAGTTAATGTTTTCGAGTTCCAGTGTGTATTCAAGTGTTAAAATTAGTGTACGAAAGATTCAACAAGGATTATTATTTAGTTTTAAGAAAATTTCGTTTCATAAGTCACATTCTCAAGTCTCTTCATTAAAAGAGGAAAATACATTTTTTAGTAAGATTAATGTAATTCTGTCATGACTTCGTATTCAAGGGTCAATGATAATACGCTGTATAAGGGCAATATCCAGGTCCGTTCGCTGGTTGGGCAGGAATGCCACGACTGTTAAGTCTGCAGACATGTTCCTCCATTCTCGGATCCGCTTCATTGAAGTCCAAAGCCACCGAGGACCACAGACGTTCAGCTGCTGCAGCCGCCCTGGGCCACACCCTGGGTGACAAATTGGAAGCGTCTGCAAACTCGCTCCACATGCAGGCCTCTCCTCCAATCACCAGGCTCTTCTGTTCTTCAGTTCCATTGAAACTGTTTGGATCACAGGTATAAAATTTGTGCCAATCTCCACCACTGGCGAGGTGATCGAGATACCAACAAGCAGACACAAGAGCAGGATGGCCTTCTGCTGTTACCTGGAAATAACAAGATGTGGATAGTAACGTCACTAAACTTAAACTTACGATACAGTAGAACCCTTCTTATCTGGCACCAAAGGGACCAGGGTAGTTCCGGATAATGAATAAATACTGCTACCTATGTATATACAAAAAAAAGTTCGTATTTCATGGTGCCAAATGTTGACACTGCAATCATGGGATGCTTATTTCTCTATCCCTTACTCATAACTGAATAAACATAATAACTGTGTGGATTTTCCTTATTACCGTAGAAGAGGGTAAAGTCGATCAAAATTTTGCAATTTTTTTATGATAATGAAGTTATGCAATGGAGCGAATTTCCTCAGAAAATAGAATTTTGTCGTCATATCCTTCACTTATGAAGGCACATTATAAGAAGTGAATTACAATCTATCAAAAAATGACTTTTTTTTTATTTGACTTGTGATCGAAGTTACCTGCTTAAATAGGGTAAAGTCGATCACCATTGAATTTTTAGTTTAAGATCGATTTTAAAATATTGCGGAGTAAAGTCGATCACTGTTTATGTTTTTAAAAAAGAAATTAAGTGTATTACGTATATTTTATTTGTTATAAGGGGTGTAGAAAACAATAATAATCTACAATATATGCCTATAGGATTATATAGTGTATCTTTTGTTACTGTGATCATACAATTCGATACAATTAGGCCTATAGATCTCCACTGTACAAACGTGACTATAATTGCCAACTTATAAAACATAAAAAACACATTTTAATACTTCACATACCAACAAACAAAGATTTAAGAATTCAAAATTTACATTGAAATACCACCCTTCAATTATAATCTAAAATGCTATTCAACATTGCTTAGGTTTATGTCAGAGGTTATTCGAAATCTTCCCCATCTAATGTCCTTTAGAAACTACGCTGTTCCCATCGTCAGGTACAGAGGGGTATACAAAATACGTTCCTTTGGCAGTGCTTCTCTTACGCAAGAAATTCACCATAATTTCGCCTTCCTCTTTCCCAACTATCCCATCAATATAAGCTATATTATGACACTTTTCTGTTTATAAGTGTTAGTTGGAAGTATTTCGGTGAATAATTTATTCTTCCTGCTGGTCCTATCTGCTTCGAGTAGGTCGATAGCATGATCGACTTAACTCTACAAAGGTATAAGTTTTCTTAAAATAATAAGTTTCAATACTAACATTTAAGAACTGCAAAACTATTATTTCAGTATACAATCTCAACGAAAAGTACTTACGTATACTTCCTGTCTCCTTTCACTGCTGACGATAATTTAGAGTTTGTAAGACTTTGTTTTCGTTTAAGAGAAAAAGTTGAAAATAACAATTTTCACTTCAACGGTAATTACACAGTGTTCCCATTGCTAGCATTTGCAGGCTTTCTGTTGTCCCTCTCGCTTACATTTGCAATGTAAGACAATGAAGTCAGCATAACAAAATTTTAACAAGTAACAGAGAGAATATATAATTTTCAATAAAAATTGCAAATGATCGATTATACACCCACTGATTGACTTTACCAACTTCTACGGTAAAACACATAAATAATACACTAATTTTAGGTTCGAATATTTATTGAAAATTAAAGTAATAATAATCAATCAATCTTCTTAATGTATCCAGCTGTTTGCTGACAACATAAAGTCCACTATAGTCCACTGTAGTCTATTCAGTTGTTGTTTTTCACCATAGATGTTCATCATAGATGCCTGTTGCTAGTAGCCAGTGGCGTATACTGGTTAAAGGGTTTGGGCTACCGCTGACCCTATTATTACACAAAATATATCTAACAATTACTTTAACTTTAATTACTATGGTAAAACTAATAATACAAAATTATTACATTATGTTATATTATAAAATTTTTCTTTTGTACGCCGGTAGCCCGCAAAATACGCCCCTGCTAGTAGCCAGAGTTGGGGTGTAGTCAATATATACTGCAAGGTTGTGTCTTCTGCAACTGGTACTGATGATTTTAATTTACTTCTTTCGTGGTTAATGGATGGACAGTATAGAAGAATGTGGCCCAGATCTTTATCATGATTATTACACCACAGACAAGTAGGATTATCAGAAATGTGAAATCGGTGTAGGTACAATTGAGTGACAATGTGACCTGTTCTGGCTCTTGTTAAAAATGTTTGAACATGTCTGGGCAAGTTTTTGTACATTTCCAGGTCATTTGGTTTCTTTTGTACAGACTAAAATTTTTCCTTTGTCAAAAGAGAGCCAATAGTTGATTCATAGGTTTGTAAAATGAGACTTTACTGAAGCAAAAGCACTGGATAGAAATATCACTTGAAGAGGTCTTGGTTGCAAATATGTTGCCTGTTTTGCAATACTATCGACTTTCTCATTTCCAGGTATACCACAATAACTAGGTATCCTTTGAAATGTTATTTCCTTTTGGAGTTCTTTTAGTTTACTTAGTTGTTTCTGAATTGGAATAATTCTATGTGCATATAGGTTTGTCACATATTTAATTATATTAAATATAGCCCTTGGAGTCGGTAAGTATGCAAATAGATTTTTCAGAAATTTGAGTAACACACTGAAGAGCAGCATCAATAGCTATAGTCGCGACGCTGTTATTCCCGGCGTGACTCCTCCTCTTTGCTTACGTCTTAGGAAGTGAAGGCTCTATAAAGTCTAGTTAGGTAGTATCGTTCGCCATTTTTGTTCTTTCGTTGCCGAGTTACCATACGAGAAATCTATTTGCCACACCATTAAACATTATCATGTCGTAGCTCCTATGATAATAAATAAAACGAAATAATCAATTCCATAATAATAAAATTATCCAAACTGGAATAATTTTATCCTCAATTTCTATATTAGGCTTAATATTATGTACATTAATAATAAATATCTTTTAAAGGCTTTAAGTTAACTTTAAACTAATATCCTTCAGCAAATAATTGAGCGGCAAATAACGTCTTCGTGTGTTTTCTGCGAACGCCAATGAAAGAGCCAAAATGGCGGGCGATTATATTAAGTATTTATCAAGCCTTAAGAAATGCATGACGTCTTCATAAACGAATCACAAGACGCACACGTTTAAATGTAGCCGACCTGCAACGCGATTGGCTGCCGGAAATTAGAGCAACAGGACTATAGCAATTCAGTGTCAAGACTGGAGGAGGATGAACATGGTATGAAATAACTTTCTTGATATTTTGGAATATAATACCCTGCCCCTGATGTCCCATTATTAGGATTTAGAGATCCATCTAAAAAGTAATAATAATAATAATAATAATAATAATAATAATAATAATAATAATAATAATAATAATAATAATAATAATAATACACGAAATTTTAAATACCGATAATGTTAAATTGTAAATAATTTTAATAATGACCCCAAATAACAAAATTTTTCGTACACCACTGCCAGTGAAACTATTAAGGCATATTCGGTAATTTAACAAGTTGCAGTTTGCAGCGAAATTTATTCATTTTGAGAGAGAAAACCATTTTTCTTGGCGAGTCACCTCTTCCCTCAACCCAGATCCTACACTTAAATGTTTCACTTACTAACCTTCTCTAGTTCCTCTTCCATATCTCCTGTCCAAACATGGACCACTGTGCCTTCAGGCAGAATGACTCCATTGTCAAGAACTTCTTGCCACACGAGAGAGTTTGCACTTAGATTTGCAGTCATATCAAGAAGCCTTTGAATGTAGATTTCTTCAAGTTTGCCAAAGTTTCCTGTTATATTACGGGATTCCATGAATTGGAGGATATCTGGATTACTGGCCCTGAAAAATGAGAAGGGAAATATTTTAATCCCTATTTTATTGTGTCTTTTGTCATCTAGTCTACTGTCGAAAAATCTGAAAGTTAGAATTTATAAAACAGTTATATTGCCGGTTGTTCTGTATGGTTGTGAAACTTGGACTCTCACTTTGAGAGAGGAACAGAGATTAAGGGTGTTTGAGAATAAGGTTCTTAGGAAAATATTTGGGGCGAAGAGGGATGAAGTTACAGGAGAATGGAGAAAGTTACACAACACAGAGCTGCACACATTGTATTCTTCACCTGACATAATTAGGAACATTAAATCCAGACGTTTGAGATGGGCAGGGCATGTAGCACGTATGGGCGAATCCAGAAATGCATATAGAGTGTTAGTTGGGAGGTCGGCAGGAAAAAGACCTTTGGGGAGGCCGAGACGTAGATGGGAAGATAATATTAAAATGGATTTCAGGGAGGTAGGATATGATGGTAGAGACTGGTTTAATCTTGCTCAGGATAGGGATCAATGATGGGCTTATGTGAGGGCGGCAATGAACCTCTGGGTTCCTTAAAAGCCAGTAAGTAAGTAAGTAAGTATTTTATTGTGTTTTAGCACAGAGATGAAATGATTAGAAATTTCTAATCCATGTTACAGTGAAATGTAGAGTCCATATAGGCCAGTTTCTGTCGGATGCTTTTCCAATTCACTGCTGGCTAAAGCAAGGAGAGGCACTATCACCTTTACTTTTTAACTTTGCTCTATAATACGCCATTAGGAAAGTATAGGATAACAGAGAGAGGGTTTGGAATTGAACAGGTTACATCAGCTTTTTGTCTGTGTGGATGACATGACTATATTAAGAGGAAATCCACAAAAGATTAGGAAAACACGGAAATTTTACTTAACGCAAGTAAAGCGATAGGTTTGGAAGTAAATTCCGAAAAGACAAAGTATATGATTATGTCTCGTGACCAGAATATTGTACAAAATGAAAATATAAAAATTGGAATTTTATCCTTCAAAGAGGTGGAAAAATTGAAATGTCTTGGAGCAACAGTAACAAATATAAATGACACTCGGGAGAAAATTAAACGCAAAATAAATATGGAAAATGTCTGTTATTCGATTGAGAAGCTTTTTAGTCTGCTGTCAAAAATCTGAAAGTTAGAATTTATAAACAGTTATATTACCGGTTGTTCTGTATGGTTGTGAAACTTGGACTCTCACTTTGAGAGAGGAACAGAGATTAAGGGTGTTTGAGAATAAGGTTCTTAGGAAAATATTTGGGGCGAAGAGGGATGAAGTTACAGGAGAATGGAGAAAGTTACACAACACAGAGCTGCACACATTGTATTCTTCACCTGACATAATTAGGAACATTAAATCCAGACGTTTGAGATGGGCAGGGATGTAGCACGTATGGGCGAATCCAGAAATGCACATAGAGTGTTAGTTGGGAGGCCGGCGGGAAAAAGACCTTTGAGGAGGCCGAGACGTAGATGGGAAGATAATATTAAAATGCATTTGAGGGAGGTAGGATATGATGGTAGAGACTGGATTAATCTTGCTCAGGATAGGGATCAATGGCGGGCTTATGTGAGGGCGGCAATGAACCTCCGGGTTCCTTAAAAGCCAGTAAGTAAGTAAGTATTTTATTGTGTTTCAGCACAGAGATGAAATGATTAGAAATTTCTAATCCATGTTACAGTGATACGCACAGCAGAGTCCGTATAGGCCAGTTTCTGTCGGATGCTTTTCCAATTCACTGCGGGCTAAAGCAAGGAGAGGCACTATCACCTTTACTTTTTAACTTCACTCTATAATAATATGCCATTAGGAAAGTACAGGATAACAGAAAGAGGGTTTGGAATTGAACAGGTTACATCAGCTTTTTGTCTGTGTGGATGACATGAATATATTAAGAGGAAATCCACAAACGATTAGGGAAAACACGGAAATTTTACTTAAGGCAAGTAAAGCGATAGGTTTGGAAGTAAATTCCGAAAAGACAAGGAATATGATTATGTCTCGTGACCAGAATATTGTACGAAATGAAAATATAAAAATTGGAATTTTATCCTTCGAAGAGGTGAAAAAATTGAAATATCTTGGAGCAATAGTAACAAATATAAATGACACTAAGGAGGGAATTAAACGCAGAATAAATATGGAAAATGTCTATTAGTATTCGGTTGAGAAGCTTCCTAGTCTGCTGTCAAAAAATCTGAAAGTTAGAATTTATAAAACAGTTATATTACTGGTTGTTCTGTATTGTTGTGAAACTTCGACTTTCACTTTGAGAGAGGAACAGAGATTAAAGGTGTTTGAGAATAAAGTTCTTAGGAAAATATTTGGGGCTAAGAGGGATGAAGTTAAAGGGGAATGAAGAAAGATACACAACGCAGAACTGCACGCATTGTATTCTTCATCTGACATAATTAGGAACATTAAATTCAGACGTTTGAGATTGGCAGGGCATGTAGCACGTATGGGCGAATCCAGAAATGCATATAGAGTGCTAGTTGGGAGACCAGAGGGAAAAAGACCTATGGGTAGGCTGAGACGTAGATGGGAGGATAATATTAAAATGGATTTGAAGAAGGTGGGATATGATGATAGAGACTGGATTAATGTTGCACACGATAGCAACTGATGGCGGGCTTATGTGAGGGCAGCAATGAACCTCCGGGTTCCTTAAAAGCCATAAATAAGCAAGTAAGTATATTAAAGAATTTATTCTATCATAGGTAAGGCATCTTACCTATTCTCTTTTGGTTTTTAATGGAGTTCTCAATTCTCTGCTTTGTCTAAACAATATTTTAAAACTTCTCTTGGGATTCTTCTCTCATTAGTATAATTTTAAATAATATTACATTAAATATGAAAATGTTTCAGATTTTTATTGAGGAAGATGAAATTGGGGAGACATGGGCTCCCCTGATGTGATGCCCTTGCTTATTAACACGTCATAATTTAGTCTCATTTCTAATCGACAGTATTCTTATTAACATATTTGGAATGCTTTCGAAAGAAAGCTCTCTAAATAACGAAATGATACGAGTAGACCATAAATATTAAACCAACCAACTCATCTTCTCTTTCCCAGCCAGTACGTTCCTCATCCTGCGACTTACCAACAATCAAAACTGACTTCGTCTCCTCCCAAATGTATGTATTTTTCAGGGAACAGTTCCACTGCTTCTGCCAGAAACTTGTTAAAGAATTCATAACTGGTTTCGAGGATAGGATCCACTGGTCCAAATGTACCATCAGGGGTGGACCCTGAGTAACAGGGCGTCAGTAGGTCTGGTTGACCCAATCCCCAGGACTCTGTGTGACCTAGAATCATTTAACAACATACATTAATACGAGTAAAATTTAATTTTATAAATCACGACCTATAACAAATTACAGGGATTCAAATAATTCTGTTTTATTGTTTTATTTCTTATTTTTTAACAAAATTATGGTATTTTATTGTTCAGTTCCAAGCAGATTACGCAACACTCGACAGATCGCAACACGCATATGCTTTGGCATGTGCTGCATATAGCAGTAAGAATGTTATATTTTCTTATCAATTGAAGACCGTTTCTTGGTACAATTAAGATTGGCTTTTACATGTAAATTAGTATTAAGCACTATGTATAATACTGTATATATTAGCTTGTGTCGCCGAAAACGTTCTCACCTTCAGCGTATAAAATAAAACATTTGTAATTCTGTATCCTAGCATATTTAGCACTAGATGTATTATATTATATTATGTATTTGTCAATTTTCTGTATACTGACGACGCCATGAATGCTTGTCATTCTTATGGCTTAATAAAAATCTGTCTGTCTGTCTGTCTGTCTGCCTGCCTGCCTGCCTGCCTGCCTACCTACCTACCTACCTACCTACCTACCTACCTACCTACCCTACCTACCTACCTATCTATAAAACTTGACAAATGCAGAAACGTAAAATTTCACAAATTATGTTTTTTCTATTTTATTGAAATATTTTATATTTTTCATTTTTAAAAAGTTGGTTGTCCTATTGGTTTCTACAAATGATGTATTACTACACAGTAAAGAGTTAAAAAACAAAGTTCCAATATGTAATACCGATATTTATTACTATGTTAAAATTAAGGGGTTTTTTCTAAACTCTACACGTTTTACAGAAGTAGTTTCACAAAATCCTATATATGTTTAATTGGATAAAAGAAGTTTAGTTAAACATATAAATCTGTTGCATAAATACACAGTTATAAATGATATCATGTATGTTTTGTTATTTTCTGAAGATAATCTTGTTGTTGACTAGTTTCAACCTATTGTAGGTTATCTTCTGAAGATAATCTTGTTATTAGCTAGTTTCAACCTGTTGTAGGTTATCTTCAGAAGATAATCTTGTTGTTGACTAGTTTCAACCTGTTGTAGGTTATCTTCAGAAGACAGGTAATCTTGTTGTTGGCTATCTTCTGAAGATAACCTACAACAGGTTGAAACTAGTCAACAACAAGGTACCTAATTTTAATACATGAAAGAAATACAGTAATATTCCGAACTTTTTTTTATTAGGAGAAGTAAATTTCCTTCAAAGTGTTATTTACTTTGTGTAGTCAGAAAATTTTTTTATTTTTATTTTATTGGGTTATTTTACAACGCTGTATCAACATCTAGGTTATGTAGCATCTGATTGAAATGAAGGTTATAATGCCGGTGAAATGAGTCCTGGGTCCAGCACCGAGAGTTTCCCAGCATTTACTCGTATTGGGTTGAGGGAAAACTCCGGAAAAAACCTCAACCAAGTAACTTGCCCTGACCGGGATTCGAACCCAGGCCACCTGGTTTCGCGGCCAGACACGCTGAAAGTTACTCCACAGGTGTGGACTAGTCAGAAAATGTAATCAGAGTTTTTGTATGGTGAAGTGCGCCTGGTGTTCTGTCTAGCCTGCAAAGCATTAGGAGTAACTGCTTGAAAGTTGGATATTTGATCGGATGTTCAATCTGGCCAATTGTTCTGCGACCGGTCGAATATAAACCAGTTCTAAGTGCTGTTCTGCAGCACTCTAGTTTCTATTTTGACATGCCAAGGCCTTCTCAAAACGTAGGTTCGATTCCAGCTTGAGTTAATTATACGGTTGGATTTTTTCAGAGGTTTTCTCCAATTGTAAAACGAATTCAGGTAATGTTATGGAAAATACTCTGTTTCATCTCGCCAAATACCATTTTTTATCACGAATTCCATCGACGAGGTCGTTAAATAACCTATTAAAATTCCACAACCCACAGTTGACTTAACATATTAATCTCTTTCAAATGCAGAGTTGAATCAGACAGTTCAATGGACTGATGATAGGGTAGTTCCGTGGTAAAGAGGACCACAGTATTACAATAAAATCTACTCTACAACCTCCGAATATTTCTGCGATAGAACACTGACTGTCTTTGGCCACAGTTTAAGTGCAGAACTTACTCCGCTGCACTATATTCTAAACTGCTTACCAGGACTGTCGAATTCAGGAATAACTCTAATTCCCCTCAGGCGAGCATGTTCAATCACTGTACGAATATCTTCTCTTGTGTAAACGTGGGTTCGGGGGTTGTACGCCCCTTTCTCACTGAAACAAATAATTGTAATTTTAAGTAGGCTAGATATTCTTGGTACAGATCCAGAAACAAAATTCAGGTGGCCAAAATTTTCCTTCTGGGTCTGTATATATGAAACAATAATTTCATACTTTCACACAGAAACAAATTCGTCAAAATATATAGTGAGGATCACGTAAGAGTAGCCCCTAATAGGCCAATTTGGCCATCTCTTCAGTGTTGCCACCTAATACCAGATATCACCAAAGAGGGTAAAATCACATTGCTATATACTGAAATAATAATAATAATAATAATAATAATAATAATAATAATAATAATAATAATAATAATAATAATAATAGTGTTAACAATAACAATGTCTTGCTTATTTACCCATCTCATCCTCATGTTGCGAGGTTTTTCCTAAATGATTCAATAATTTATTTATGAAATGGTATATTTTCTTCCTGGACTTCTCGCATATTATGTTGGTAATTAGGATTAGTATGATCTAATATTACAATTTATTTTGTCAGGCAACATGAAATTTATTGCTTTGACTAAAGAGGTTACGATTCACGAGACCTAACCTAAAAATGTATTTACTTACTTGCATTTTCATCAGTTTGCTCTACTGTAAACAGAAATCATTGCTGCCAACATAACAGTTAGAAAACAACTGCCAATTGTAATATGGTTTGTCAGTACCCGAAATTCGAAACGAAGTTGGTAAAAGAAAATTCAACCTGAGAACTAGAAAGTCACTATAATCCACTAGCATATTTAGGAATAGTGTAAAAATGGTTAGGTTTCACCCTTAGGGTATTAAGGAAGCTGATCCGGACTATACAGCCTTCAAATGTATTTACTTGTTCATTATTTATTAATTCTACTTATTTATTTTATACAAAATTATTTTAAATTACCGGTACTTTTTTGTTTCGGAAGAAGGTAAAGGTAGTCATGTTACATATCATGGAGGTAGAGCCCCATGCTCTCTGGACCGTGGCACTAGAAGGAGGTGGTGTGGTCGGCACCACTCTTAGATCTTTTTACCCCGGGAAAGACCAAGTACTCACTTTGATAGGAGGTTCAGTGGACCATTCTGGAAATTTGGAGACGAGAAAATCCCGTCACCACCCGGGATCGAACCCTGGACCTTCCAGTCCGTAGTCAGCTACTCTACCAACTGAGCTACCCGGCCGGTTTCGGAAGAATGAATATGTAAAATGTTTAATCTCTTTATACATTAATTGAAACAAAATCCTTTGACATTCATCGCTTTCTTCACTTACGATCGATTAGGGCTATTTTCGTAGGTTTATAATTTTTAGTACTCTCTTCAAAAATAAATACTTCAATATTTTGATATGCGTTAATAACAATAGTAACGCCCGTAGCACACTTGAAGAGTTCTCGCCAGCGAGAAATGTGTTGCGAGAAAGAGGCGAAGGGCCTTCCTCCTCTCACTTGGCGAGTTCTCGCTGTTACAGATCACACCTCGCTATGATCATCTATGCACTGCCTTCATGCAGAAAGCATTTTTCTGATTACAGTAATCACTCGTTGGGGGAAATATTATAGGTTATGTATTTACGTATATTGTCGTACTTTACAAATTACGTACGAACGCTATGTTGAATCTGAGTATTCAGATGATGAGGAAATGGAGTTACATGAACATATTATGTTAATGAAAAGAAGAAGTAGGCCTAAAATTAAAGCCAGAAATATCTGAAAATCACATTCTATCTTACGAAAATAAGGGCGAGTTTTGGACACTGGTTTCGATTTGAATGATGATACGTTTAGGCGTTATTTCAGGTTCAATGGACCACAGTTCTTTTTTGTCATTCATGATATGATAGAGAATTCTTTGCTATATTCTGATTAAAATTACTGTTAAGACATATAGATACATCATTTCAAATGTTTAATTAATACTATTAAATCTCATCAAAATAAAATATAGCCTATTTATTCTCAGGCAATCTGGTAGGTATTAGTCTCCAGATTTCTTCTTTAAGTTTCGTGTTTTTATAGTTTTCATCCTGTGTATCATATAAATAGGTCTACGGGTGATATCGTACAAGTTCGATAAGTTTCTGACTGCAATTATCAGTCATCTTTCCTCATTTTCAAATAAAAACAATACAATTCATCGCCACCTGTGATATCTTTTCCTACATTCAATCGTCATAAAGAGTATAAATGTCAAACATATTTGATAAATGTGTCAAGAAAATTCGCTGAGCTACCGATTCCAGCGAGAAACTCGCGCGAGGTTTTTGCCTCGAACGAGAATCTCTTCCAGTGTGTGGACGTCCATTTGAATCCATGTTATCAATTTTTTAATTTTCTCGCAACACATTTCTCGCTGGCGAAAACTCTGCAAGTGTGTTACGGGCCTAATACATAGTTAACACATTGCCTTCGCGTGGGTTATTATGTGCAGTTAGAACGCGGCCCACATAGCTGCTGGAAACACGCCGACTCCCGGAAGAAATCGAATATATTAATTCTGCAGTGCTAGAGAAAAGTGACAAGTCAGTTTCCACAAATCTTTTTTGATAATTTATTGACAACTTACGGAACATCTGCTCGCTTGGAAAAAAATACATAAGTATTTCTCCCATTACAATAATTCATACAGAAAAAAATCAAATCGACATAAACCAATGTAAGTTGTCAATAAATGATCAAAAAAAGGTTTGTGGAAACTGACTTATGTCACTTTTCCCAAGCACTGCAGAATTATTCCCAAACTTTTTCAACTCGCGATCTCCTTTTACAAAGATCTGAATTGGGTGAACTCATTAATATAAATAATATTTAACAATCTTGAATTAATTTAAAGTAGATGCAGTTGCAGTAAATAGGTCTACTCTAGGATTCCCCTTCAAAAATGATGCAACAGTGCTTAAAATATTGAAACTACGTAAGTTCAATAATTATTGAGATAATTATAATTGTACATTTATTTTATATTGGGTTATTTTACGACTCTGTATCAATATCTAGGTTATTTAGCGTCTGAATGAAATGAAGGTGATAATGCCGGTGAAATGAGTCCGGGGTCCAGCACCGAAAGTTTCCCAGCATTTGCTCGTATTGGGTTGAGGGAAAACCCCGGAAAAACCTCAACCAGGTAACTTGCCCCGACCGGGATTCGAACCCGGGTCACCTGGTTTCGCGGCCAGACGCGCTGACCGTTACTCCACAGGTGTGGACTGCATTTATTATATATTTATTTTACATTTAGAAACATTAAAACTGAAATTAAATAGGTAACGTTAATAAACATGTCTGTTCTTCATGATATACTGCGAAATCTACCCTCTGTCACTATTCAATCGCATAATGCCATAGCATAGCGATTTGTGTTTGTACTCGCCCGTCTGTTTCTCCCTTCCATCGCCTGGCACGCATCTCCGATGTCTTCTTCTTAGTTGTAATAGACTGAGGAAGCTACTCCCTATCGCTAAATATCAGTCCCCTAACTGCCCAGTGTGCAACTCAAACCGAGAAATGGATTCGGAACACCTCAAAATCTGTGCTTCAGTGGCTGACCATGATAATATCTTTGAAAAATATTGGAGTGCAAGAGGTCAAATGACTTTATTGTCAAACGCCTGGCATTAGAAAACAACAACAACATCTGAAGTCGATAGTTCGTTATTCCAGGTGTAACTTGTAATGACAATATCAAAACAATAAAAAAAAAGCCTAAGACTTTTAGCAGCGATCTCGGCTGAGGGAACACGTTACTGCAATAAATGTAGGCCTACAATTGAAAATTAAACTGCATTCATTAAATAGGCCTACTAGAATATGCGTCTATCTTTCATTTTTACAAGATAAATTTTGTTAGAATTTAATCTAATTGTCTGATTACCTGAGCTGTGGAAAGACAGCGCTCTCGTAGGGAAAACTGTTGTCATCTACTATGTGCCAATGAAATACGTTCATCTTGTTTATTTCCATAGCGTCAAGAGTTTGCAAGATGGCGGGCAGCGGGTAAAAATGTCGCGCAGTATCCAGCAGTAGGCCACGATGTGAATATCGCGGGAAATCCATGATAGCTGAACTGTTCACTTTCAGCTGTAAAATAATGACACGAATATATGATAAACCAGTGTTTATAATATTAATACCATGACAGCATGCACATCATAGTAATTAACAATGTCAACTTCAACATTTATTATTGACTTAGGAATTGACCTAACAAAAATGCAACCACTTTCACTGTCACAAGGAGAACAAAGGAAAGACACGGATAACAAGGAGGATACAAGAATAAGAAGCAGAATATTAGGATACCACCACAGTCTACTATATACAGTCACGAAGCTTGAGTTTTGAGGGTGCTAGAAACAATAGACTGTGACGGTACTATTTTGCATTGCCTGTAATGAGACGATATTAGCGACCCTAGTGGTGAGCAACTACCTAATGTTTGCATATTTACTACGTATTGAGCTTCGCGACTGTATATACTAGACTGTGATACCACGGAGAGTACAAGATTAACAAGAGGAATATAAGGATAACAAGGGAGATGCTGTCCGTCCGAGTGGTTATGTCGCATCTCGGATTCCCCCTTTCTTTCTGCTTGCCCCTCTATAAAGGCTAGTGTCTGGGCAGTCTTAGCTATTGCCTGAAAACTTTTGCTGTTCGGAACTGAACTTCTACGTAATATTATACAACTATTTAAAATAATTTAAAGAAATGAGCCTCGTTAAGTAATTAACCTTCACATCATTTTCTATCGTTTCAATGATCCTGCGACATAACCACTCGGATGGACGTACAAGGATAACATAGGGGTACAAGGATTAACAAGGGGTATACAACGATAACAAGGGGAAGGCAAGGAGAACAAGGGGAACAAGGGGAAGGCAAGGGGAACAAGAGGAAGGCAAGGAGAACTCAGAGAAGCCAAGGAGAACTAGGGGAAGACAAGGAGAAGTCAGGGAAGGCACGGAGAACTAGGGGAAGGCAGGGGGAACAAGGGAAATGCAAAGAGAACAAGGGGAATACAAGGAGAATGCAACGAAAGTGTTTTTCCAGTTACTGTCATTGACTTAGGTTTATTTTCTGAAAGTTTCATGTTGTAGTTTATAAGAATGAATTGCTGTAGTAACTTTCGAGGAATATCACTTTTGTTGACATCGTACAAATTTTGTCCAATATTCTTTTGAGAAGATTAACTCCGTATGTAGATGAAATTATTGGGAATCATCAGTGTGGTTTTAGGCGTAATAGATCTACTATTGATCAGATTTTTTGTATTCGACAGATATTGAAGAAAAAATGGGAGTACAAGGGTACAGTAAACCTACATCAGTTATTCGTAGATTTAAAAAAGGCATATGACTCTGTTAAGAGGAACTTTTATATAATATCCTTATTGAATTTGGTATTCCGAAAAACTAGATCGATTAATTAAAATGTATCACAGTGAAACGTACAGCAGAGTCCGTATAGGCAGGTTTCTGTCGGATGTTTTTCCAATTCACTGCAGGCTAAAGCAAGGAGATCATATGCTTTTTCAAATTTTAAAAATAATGAATAAAGTGGGCAATTGAATTCTTTCCTCTTTACTATTAATTGCTTAACTACGAATGTACTCTTAATTACGAATTCAGTAGTGTTGTAATTCCGCAAGAACAATGTTGTAAATACCTAGGAGTATATTTAAACTCCAAACTTTCTTGGGGAGAGCATGTTGATAATGTTACAGGCAAAGCATGGAGGGCACTTCACTTTATTATGAGAATCTTGAGAAAGGCTAGCCCCAAATCGAGGGAAATAGCATATCTAACGTTAGTGCGACCGTTAATGGAATACGGAACTACGTGTTGGGATCCCTATAGAATATATCAGATAAATTCCTTAGAAAGGCAGGGCAGCTAAATTTGTTAAAGGTAAAAGAGAAGATGGGAACGATACGATAAAAGAATTTAAATGGGAAACTTTGGAAAACAGACGTAGGAAAACTAGAATAACATCATTGTATAGAGCACATCTAGGTCAGAAAGCATGGGTAGACATAACGGCTCGGTTAGAAAAGCCAACGTACTATGGTAGGAACGATCACGATTTTAAAATCAAATGTAGGAAACAGAAAACGGATGTAGGTAAATTCTCATTTTAAATAGAACTATAAATGATTGGAATGACCTACCTGCAGCGGTCTTTGAGGGCTGTCCTTCCTTAAGGAGATTCAAGAATAATTTAAAGAGTTGTGTATAAAGTGAAAATTAAAATTAAGGTGACATTCAACATTTAATTTTTAAGGTGACATGTATTTATCTAGCCTGACGAGTTTACTTCCTTGGTTTGAATTGTAAATTATTTAAAACTAGCGTGTAAGAGGGCCTTAGACTAGAAATGTTTAGTTTAAATGTAGTTCTGTTTATAAGTATGCATAAGAATGCAATTATTTGACTTATTTGAACTGTTATATCAGTGAAGCGAGGTGAGTCAGTGAAGTTATGGTTTTACAGTGCAGTGAACAGTTCCGATCAGTGATAATTTATAGCGTCAATGAAATGTGTTCTATAGTGTCAGTGAAATGTGTTAGAGTGTCAGTGAAATGTGTGCTAAAGTGTCAGTGAAATGCGTCATAGTGCCAATACAGGGAATGAGATGAGAGTAAAGTAAAAGACTATTGAAACTTATGTAGGACCTATACATAATTATGTAGGTTGTGTTGTAAAATTAGGTGTTTTATTTTATGTTTTATTATTATTGTGTTAAATTGTATTGTGTATTCTTATTGTATTGTGTATAAAATTGTATATGTGTTGTAAATTGTATTATGTATTGTAAATTTTATTGTGTATTGCTTATCATTTTATTGTGTATTGTTAATATTGTATATACCACTGCCACCGGGTGCTTGCCCACTTGCAGTGTAAATAAATACATACATACATACATACATACATACATACATACATACATACATACATACATACATACATACATACATACATACATACATACATACATACTCGTAGCATCTATGCATGAACGGCCTTTCCGAAATCAACATTTTTCTTCGCCAATTTTTTCTTCTGTTATTTTTCTTAATTTTCATTTCAAAATTCCTGCACATATTTTGGATGGTGTGATTAAACGTGATATCCCTCTATAATTCTTATCTCCCTTTTTATCAACAGGTATCAATAATGATGTTTGTCAGTCGCTTGATATTGTCCCGTGTTCCCAGATATCATTACAAATTTGGACAAGTCTGATTTGAAATGTTTTGCCCTCATATTTCTATAACTAGCCGTACCCGTGCGCTCCGCTGCACCTGTTAGAAATAAATATAAAGTAATTACATCATTAAAATATTACGCTTGATCCAGGGAACATTCGTGTTTGATAGAAGGATAAATCGTTTAATATGTTACTTAATTTAAATTGTATTTAAATAATTAAAATGCTATCATTTCGGTCCAGAGAGCAATCATTTGGTGCAATGACAATTCCTTTAACATGTTTCTTAATTGTTATTACATGCAACCATAGTTTAATGAAGATTGACATATCTCTTAGTTTTAATGTGTATATTTTATATTACTTGCTATATGTTTCAGAAGTTACTGTAATAACATTGTAGAATTATGTCCATCTAGAGGAACTACAATTTCCAATGGCGAAATAATAATTAAACAATTAATTAGCTTCCGATATTACTTCATACAAACACAGAAACATTCTCTGTAGGCTATGTTTAATAGCTTTCGATTGTTGTTGTCCAAGGCCCCTTATAAACGAAGTCATTTGTTTTTATTTCAGTACAGTGCCTTAGATGGCGTTATTATTGTAATTTTAAAATTCATTTATCTCATTAAATATAGATAGATAGCTTTATTGATATTGTTCACAAAAGTACAAAACTTAATAATTTAACAAAAGATCTATATACAAATGTAGTTCTACATAATAAATATACAATTTCCTAAACTAATTAATCTATCGCAAATCTCAATAATTTATTGGTTCAAACTTGCACTTACGTCTTGTTTTAGTGCATGTTTAAACCAATCGTGATAACCCTTAAGACTTTAAACCTTAATTATTTGCTCCTTTTCAAAAATCTAATTGTAATATTTAGGTCTTATTTTACATAATAATTTATTATTCCAATTAGATGATCAGATGTCGACATACTGTAAGTCATGAACCTGAAATAGCTGAATCGGTACATTCCATATGTAGGTTAATCTTTCTTTCTTACAATATTTTCATGTCAGCAGAAACGTTTGCGTAACTTCTACGAAGACTACCGCATGCCTGCTTAAAAACAAGCTTGACAAATTGCTTACATAATCAACCTCAATTTAGTTTCATCATTATGTCGCATGTACTCATTATCGATTCATTTCTATTATGATTTCTATTATGATCTAATAAATTTATTATAATTGTATTCTTATTGAAATTAAAATATATTAGTTAACCAATTTATAAAGTCAAATTTTCTTCTGAACTTTTACTAATTAATATAACTATCGGAATACCTTAATAACTACCTTAGTTCTCTATTTTCAATTTTTTATTATTATTTAAAAAAAAACCTTGACGTAATTCTATCTTATTTTCAAAACCTGTCTTCTTACCTTATTTAATTAATAATAAGTTTTTCTGATTTTAGGAAAATTTAATCTTTGTTGATGCCTCTCTCTTAGTAGGTAGTTTCGTTCAGTATCTATAGTTTTGATTGAATCTGTTAGAGTTTCTATTTGTCATTTTACCTCTTATTAACTGTTCGTCACCTGCTTCTACTTCATCGGTCGGTATCGCACAGCTCCTCCAAATTGTAGCACTTCCTCTCGCGCACCCCGGACTACCAACGGCATGTGGCATTCTTATTAATTGGTCTTCACTTGCGCTGACTTTGCCGGTTGATCCACAATCGCTTCTCCTTGATGTATTTTCACTTGCGCGCCTCGGACTACCCTCACTGGTCGTTCTCTCAGTCTGTGCCCCAGCTCCCCAAACAGCATCTTCACTGGTTCCAGCTTCTTCTTCCATACAAGGTTTTCCTTCTTCACTCTTCTTTCTTCTAAAGGGATCTGTGAAAACAGTGCTGTCTAGTTTATTTAGGTATGCTCTAATATCATTCACTGCCGTAAGCTCATCAATTCTTCTATTTGTTATTTCTGATTCCTTCTGCCCGCTTGATGAGTTACTTTTCTTATCAGTCCTCTCTACGTTTCTAGACTTCCTGTTTCGTGATGCACTTCTGTTTACGTGTGGTGTCGATGATGCTCTATTTCCACAAGTCTCTATTTCGTTATTGCTGTTGTTGCAGCAACTTAATAAATCCTCAGTGAACTGATTATTTAAGGCCTCTACGTTAACTATGTTTCCGTTTATCTTCATTTTATCTCTTACTAAAGTTGCCCTCAATCCTTTACCTCGAGCTTCTTTTAATATTGGAATTAGTTTCTTTCTTTTCTCTCTAATTTCTTTTGCAAAGTCATTTTCTATGAATATATTTGTGCCTTTGAGTTGACGCGTATTGGCAATGATGTGCTCTTTGGTAAAGTAACTGTTCAATTTCACAATAATTGGTCTTTTTTTCCGTTACCGACTCTATACGCGTTATTAATCGCACTTATGTCCAAGTTTAGACTGAAATACTTAGTTAATAATTCTAACACTACGAAACCAGTATCAATTCCTTTTTCATGATTGCGCTCTTCAACACCATAAATTACAATGTTATTAATTCTACTGTCATTTTCCCATTTTTTAACTATCGATTTTAACACCACCTGCTCTTGGATAACCTCCTTTAACTTCTTTTCCACTTCAGTGTATCTGTTTACTAATGTATATCACTTGCTACTTTGTTTAGTAGAAAACTTGCCTTTAGTCTGTCTTCTCTCGTTTCTTTCATATAGTTTATCCATTCTCTTTGAAACACTTCATCACTGTAGACTCTTCCTTCTGTATCTCCAGGACCAGGGTTTAACTCCACATTTCCAATAATCAGTAGAACTGATAAAACAGCTGCGGCCACAAATATGTTGATGCTATCAGACACTATTGCATTTTCACCTTTTGAACATCTGCAACACTGCCCTGCATTGAAGCACCCGATTCGCGCCCTGTAAGAATTTAGGTCGTCGCCCATACCTTCTTCACACGCTAACCTACTTGTATATGCTGCTTACTACACAACCGTTCTCTACGACTGCACTTTGTGAACTGATGATCATTAAATATAAGTCCTATCAATATTTTGTATAGGATAAAACTTATCGGAAATTATTTTTAAAGAAACTTCTGTTATGTAAAATTTTTCATGAAAAGTAATTATAAGGGAGATATTTCGATTTATTTAATTCAGGCCCCCTTGTAATCCCCCTTTTAAATAAAGTATTTTGAATGCCATATAGCCTAAAATCTAAGTTACAACGAACTTAATTTATATTCCAATTTTCATATAAATCGGTTCAGCCATTATCGCGTGAAAAGGTAACAAACATCCAGACAGACATAATGTACAAACAAAAATTTCAAAAAGGCGATTTTCGGTTTCAGAATGGTTAATTATACATGTTAACACCAATTATTTTTGGAAAATCTAAAATTACCAGAAAATTTTTAGCTACAGATTTATTATTGGTATAACATCAATTTCATTACCACTTCTATTTTTCATGTTTATTAGTGTGTCTATGACTTGTTTTAATAAAGGCATTGTATTCTTCTGTTTCATGGACAATCATAAATCTGCAAATTAAAAAGTCTTCCCATTGACCTTAATATTATTCAAGCCTCTTCAACAATGGAGTGTATTTCGCAAGGAAATGATGAAGCATTTGTGATCAGAAAATTATTGACAAGTTCTCTGGAGAATAGTCAAGTGTTTAGCCTCTTGAACTGTGATCTGTCACAGATATGAGTTACTTTTATTTTCGGGATTATTGAGTTGATAAGAGTCTGGGCTAGAAACCAGAACATAGTTGTATCGTGATGAGATAGGAATGTTGCGATATTGCATTTTAAGCGCTGCTTGGTATCGATGCTGAATCCCATATTCTTAACGTTGCATATTCTGTATATATTCTACCATAATATAGAAATGATCATATCGATACTTAAAGTATCGATTGATATCGCTAAAGTTAATTAAAGAGCAATATTACTTTCACTAAATCAAAATAGTAAAATCATAATCAATTATACAGTTGGCAAAGAAACTTTTAATATTACAATGAAATATTTAAATACACACTTTCCAATAAAAGATGAGTTTACAAAATATATGAAAACGAATGACATCTCAATGTTCCAACAGAATTGACATCTACTAGAGTCGACGGAAATTCGGAAGGCGGTTGTCTGCTAGCGTTTGCGTCGAGAGAGACAGATAGAGAGAGCAAGGCAGCGTACAACGTTGTCACATCGTACTTCACGCGCACGTGCAATACAAATAGCGCAGAAGAGAATTTAAATTATCAAAAGACAATAATGACCTTAGCCGTTGATTACTGTAAGCATGACACCAAACAAACCCTCTTTCCTTTACTAACAATATTCTTTGCACGGTTCTCAATCCCACACCACATACTTCTGCAGTCGTTTCTTGCATGTTGGCAACGTTGCTGCCAGCATCAAGATGGCCGGCAGCGTTCTGCTCGTTAACGTTTTTAAAATAATTATATACCTTAAACACTATTTTCCGCGCCTGCTTGTGTAATACTTGTCTTTCTACAGTCTCTTCTTCCATTTATTTACCTTACATACACACAGTAAATGTTAGTTTTACTTATTGAATGTAGGCCTATTGAAACACTCGCACGTGAACAAACAAACTCGGGAAGTGCTTGTTATAGACTGATTCTGATTGGTTCTACTGTACAAGCTTGTGACGTCACATACCAGAAATGCTATGGCGCATATAGAAGCTAACCGCCTTCCGAAATGCCGTCTAATCTAGTATAGGCTATATTTATTCCGTATTGAAATCATTTCATTTGTACCATTCTTCTTCATTCTTACTATGGTTAACTACAAAACCGATTTGTCTTGCCACTTCCAATACTCTTGTTTCAATAATGTTATTTTTCTATCGATATTAGTAAAATATCGAAACCCCAGTATCGAATCCAGTTACAGTCAGTATCGCAAGTATCGATACCTGCTTATATTGATAGTATCGCAACGTCCCTAGATGAGGAGGTATGATCACGTAAATGCAATGTTGCAAAATTATTACAGGAAACATTGACGTTTTATAATAAGAGTATTTCATGGCACTGACCGCAGCTCCGCTGTCGTCTATGGAGAGCAGCTGTGAGAAGGTCTCCATCCCCCGGAGCACGCCCCAAACAGTCTGACTCGTCAGGAGGGCTGCGCCCGGCAGGTCGGGTGTGTTGATGCGCAGTTCATCTGGAATTGTTAATTATTGCTGTTGGTAGATTGCGCGTAATACGAACTATGTGCTATTGTCTACCCAAGCCAAGAACCGTACTAGACCAAAACAATATGGCGTCACTATCTGACCTAGGATTGGTTGAACGCCAAATCACAGCCAAGATACGCTACAAAATAGTCCCGTAAATATTTAATTATAACTAATGTTTTTAGACAAATTATGACAATCCAAATCAGTGCAATGTAATTAACCGTTATGCTAGATTAAAAGAACCTAATTACATTAACGTGTAGTTTATCTTTTCTGTTTACCACGTGCGTAGTGATACATTAGTAGGCCTATGGTTCTTGGCTTGGATAGATAATATAACTAGGCCTGCATATTATTGTGTACTCAATGTTAGAAGTATATTTCAAATATCTCTAAACATTCACGGTGCTCATGTGGCAAGGATGTGAACATTAAAAAAATACCGTATTTGTAGGCCTAAGAATATCATATTTAATTAATATTAACTTAAGTTTCATATCACGCTTTATGACCAAAACATCTCACTTCAAGACCCTATAATGAAGTTCAAAATATTCACACCGTACATTTTAACTCAACATTTTGTCTTATATCTCTCATCTGCTTTATATTCCATATGATAAAGTTATTCCAGTCTTTAAAAAATCTGATAAATTGAAAGTTAGAAATTGTAGATCCATTACAATTGGTAATACCATTTCCAAGGTGTTTTAATATTGCATGATAGACTATTCAAGTACCCTGGATAGGTTTAATATCTTAGTCAATAATCAACATGGTTTCAGACCCTCAAAGTCCACTACTACTGTAATCTACAGCATATTAAATTAAATTTTGTCTGCTCTCGATAATGATAAGTCTCCTGTTGCAATTTTTTGTGATCTTAGCAGAGCTTTTGACTGTGTGAAGCATAACCTTCTTCTGGCTAAGCTTGAAAGATACGGTATTCGTGGGATAGCGTTAAAATGGTTTGCTTCACTGTCGTCTCAGGAGAGCAGCTGTGAGAAGGTCTCCATTCCCCTCAGCAAGCCCCATACAGTCTGACTCGTCGGAGGGCTACACCCGGTAAGTCGGGTGTGTTGATGCTGATTGGCTCCATACAATCCAATTGAAATCCTAAATCGACTTTATACCCCAATGGTATATTTATTTGGATTGTCACAGCTTTTAAAGTATAGAATAACTAGACTGACCGATTTCAATGTGTTTAATCTTGTTTATTTTAGTTTACGTAATAGCCAATCACAACTTATTTTATAGAATAATGATTCCACCTTCGAAATAAAAATACTGAGAAATGGAGAGTAAGAGGAAAGAATGTAGGCCTAATACGAATAAAATCTTTTAACGGTAATCTAAAATAATTCCTTAATATTCAGTTTGTGTATTTCGATAATCTAATAAAATAGGAAGAACAGAGTCTCTGAAAGGGGACAAAGATTAAACATTCGGTTATCAGACCACTCTTAAGTCCTATTTGTTAATTACTGTTGCTACCTTCCAGACAATGGAAGATCACTTTACAGAACTAAACAGAATCTGGCAATTAAAACTAAATAGGCTACTTCAGATTTATCTCCGATCTTATATAAGCTATTTTTGTTTACATTTAAGATTCTATAGCATTCTTTTGATTACACGATACGATAATCACTTGACATCGAAATGGATATTTTCAACACTTGAACGTATTTGATAAGTATTGTGTTTCGAGGTTTATAGTCTCATGTATGTTCGGTGAAGATAACTGTTATTTACATTAAGATTAGCACCGGAAATTATTAAAATTTTGTTTTCTGGATTAGAAAATAAGTACTTTTGTAGCTTACATTATTTAAAATAGCAGAATTGCAGTGCCATTATCACTAATGTTCAGTTACTGAGATATTCTCAGTCGCCAGTAATGAGACCATATTTTTCTAAATAAGCTTGTACGGGCATGACTTTTCGAAACGGGACAATTAAACACGTGACTATTTTCGAAAACTGGAAAAATAAAAATTGAAAATGCATACTCTCGATTTTCAGTGTGACTCGTTAGCCACGATTTTCAGATTGTGAGGTCACATACTAATATTATTAAGTATAATAATCAGAGCGGGCTTTTTCATTAGCGATAAGTGTGAAATGTGACAGAGAGAGGCACCAGGAAGTATTGCACGTTATATAATAAATGTGACTGATTTATGACAGTAAATTTGTCCCAAATTTTCGCGAAAATTAGCTGTTACTGCGACAAATGCCCATTTCTGCGATGAAAACGAGAAAAAAGGGCATTTTTTAAATAATTTTATAGAAATACAATATATTAGTATTGAAGATGTTAACTGCAAAATAACGAGACAAAGTATTTGAAAATTCTATTATTCTCTTTAATGGCCTACAGAAACATTGATGACTAGGTTTCTGGATAAAACTGAGTGAAGTAACAATAAGGCTGATTTACTCTAGGCTACTGTACAAGAGGTAGCCTACAATTATTATTATTATTATTATTATTATTATTATTATTATTATTTATTGCTAACCGTTACTCCACAGGTGTGGATTTATTTATTTACTTACTTTTATTTATTTATTTATTTACTTACTTATTTATTTACTTATTAATTTATTTATTTATTTATTTATTTATTTATTTACTTATTTACTTACTTATTTATTTATTTATCTATTTATTTATTTATTTATTTATTTATTTAATCACAGCGTTGCAATTTTTTAAAATGCTCAACAACAAAATGCACGATGTTCACCTGTCCACGCCATGATGGTAACTGAAATGGCATGGAATGTGCTGCTCTTTTTATTTTAAATTGGGGACTTAGTCCTAATTGAAGTGAATTTATAATGGCAGGCAGAATAACTATCTCATGCCCCCATGTTTGATGTTGCTACCAGTGCACTTCATTACAACCAGGTGCCCAGCTTCGAAGAAGAAACAGTAAGCTTATATACCACCCAAGCGTAACTATCAAGAAACCTGTATGACGGCCAATTCAAATCGGGGAAATCATTCTGCCTAACCCTGTATTTAATCTTGTAGTTTTCTGGAACTGAGTTCTCTAGGAGCTTTCAGAGCTCAGTGGGAAGCATTTCTTCAGCACATAAATGTATGTCGGCTGCTTCTGGATGAAAACAATCCTTATATTGCTGCTACCCGAAACCTTCAAGATGAAATTGATCTGAGTATTAGTCGCTTACCCCTTCAGCCAGACCAAGTTAATGATTTTCGTCCAAAATGTTTGAGAAGAATACTTCGTGAGGACTCCTTTAAGAAATGGAGTGAACTTCCTGGAAAAGGGAAAGGTGTCACATTTTATTCCCACTAGAAGAAAGGGAATGCATGGATTTCCAACAAGAAGGGTCTCTCCTGCAGCCAATGGACTGAAGCGATCAAAATGAGCTTCAACGTTATTCCAGCCAGAACCCTCCCAGGCAAAAGCCTTGGTACTGCCCATTGCAGAAGATGCGATGAGCAAGAAACCTTAGCCCATGTACTGGGTTTTTGCCGGAAGGGAGAATTACTGAGAATTGACCGTCATAATAAAATTCGCTCCATGATTGCCAATGAACTTCGCCGGGCTGATAAGCATGAGGTGTACGAGGAAATTGGGTGCCTTTCTGCTGACGATTCAACTCGAAGAGCAGATATCATTATTATAGACCAAAAAAAAAAATTGTGGACTCATTCTGGATCCCACAGTCCTTTTTGAGAACAGCGAGGAACAACCTAGAGAAGTCTGCAAAGAAAAACGGGCAATTTATCTGCCATGCTGCAGCGATTTGGGGACCAAATATAACATCAAGCCATGGGACGTTATAGGAATTGTGATTGGGGCTAGAGGCACAATCCCAAGGAGTCCTTAGAAGTCTTTCGAAAATTAAAAGTTCCTGACAACACCCTGGACATGATATCCTCCACTGCACTGAAGTCATCGATTAGCATAATTAATCATCATTTATATTCTTTATAAAATGTAATTTGTCTTGTAGCCTAAATTGTTTGTTACATTTTCAATAAATTTCTCAATGATAGCCTACCTAACTAGGGTTTCTATTAAAAAAAAATTGAATTAAATATAAATATTCATTTAGAATTGATTAGGTGGCCGATTATTAAACCCTGGTTGGGACGGCTATCAACTATATAAGGTTGTAACCAACTGCGGAAAAGCTATTTTATAGTTCCATGTCATGTTTGCACCAAGAAAATATCCTAGGCTATTTACACTCAGTATTGAGTAACCTTCAGAATGTTTATCAGAGCTGCGCGGTGCAAGGACTCAATTTCCGAGAATTAAGTTTTATACGCTAAATTTGCATACATGTGACGAGGACATAGCGGATCTTCTGTTATGCAACTACCGGCAATGTTCCGACTTCCGAAGCGTGTTAAATGCTGTTAGCTGCTGCAGTACATCGCTTGTGCTTGTCATTCACCGCTAACACTCTGGCTCCAAGTCTCGTCTGCTGGTTATCACCCAAGTTAAGATAATTGCTTCCGGTATACTGCATCCCTTACGTTCTCAAGCCATAAACTCTTCAAACTCCATGCATATAAAAGTAACTGGAACAATGATGTTACAGTATTTTTTCGGAGAGAAAGCTTATTATGTTTATGCTCGACCATGCCGAAATGTAGTATTTATACACCTGGTAGCAGCCCTTTAATGGACCTCATTAAAGTACACCCATTCATTAAAGTTCAGGTGTTAACCAATCAGAAAATACCATTGTAGCAATATGAAAGCGCAAGTATCGATTATTCTCGGATATGGAATCGAAAGACAACTAGCGCGAGACATTTGTTTCTCGAAAAAATCAATACTTTCGCGTCTGCTCACATCTCACAATTTACGAGGTATTGCACAAGGTCAGTTCCACTCCTCAGTCAGATAAGAATAACATGAATACTTATGAATAATTTCAAGTTAGAAATATGGTCGAGCATAAAAAGTCGTATGAAACTTGACTATAATGGTAATTAAGACGCTCGTATGAAAATTATGAAACGAGCTTGCGCTCGTTTCATAAACATACTCGCGTCTTAATTACTACCATTATAGACTCGTTGCACAATGTACTATTATGATACCGGGATATGCAGTGTGATTCAAAAGTCGCGCGACATAGGACATCTCCGTTATTAGTGTAAGTACAAAAATAGTTTCAAATAAATGTTTTAGATATTGGTACGTGTAGTTCATGTGCAAAATTTTAAGAAAATCGTAGAGCCGTATTTGAGAAAATTTCAACAAACATGTTCGCGTTTCAAGTAAAGTACCAGTTTGGTTAGGAAAACGCATCCAAAACTGCGATGTCACATCTCTGGAGCGTACGAAACTTAAATTAGAAATGTGGTTTAGGTCGCGCGCCGTAATTGATAAATTATGTTTTTGTGTAGACAGGTGAGTAAGTGCTAGTTTCACCAGTGAACCGGGAAGTAACAATGTACACAATTCCTGAGAGGGTGGAAATGGTTCTCATCCATGCGGGAGGCCTGAGTCTACGGGAAGCAGCACAAGAATATCACAGACGTCATCCAGATCAACCTGTCCCACATCACGGAAGCATTGGTCGTTTAACGGAACGGTTCAAGACAGCAGCCAGTATCCATGACAAAAAAACGTTCAGGGCGGCCTCGTATAGCAACAGGGGATGCAAACGCAGCTATTATACTAGCTAAGCTGGTAGTCGGTCCATCACGGTCAACCAGGGAAGTGGCGCAAGAATGTGGCACCAGTCAAGCTTCCGTGTCCAAGATACCATCCGTCAATCATTTCCATCCCTATGATATGCATTTTGTGCAGGAACTGCATGGGAATGACACAGATATGCGGGTGCAGTTCTGTGAGTGGTTTCTTGAACGACGAACGCACCAGCCAAACCTTGAAGCTGATATCTGTTGGAGCGATGAGGCCTGTTTCCATTTGAACGGAGCAGTGAATCGACATAACGCTGTGTACTGGGCAACCGATAACCCCCACATAGCTGTAGAGGCTTATAATCAGTTTGACCCAAGATTAAATGTGTGATGTGGCATACACGGGGATGTTGTCATCGGTCCCGTGGTTCTGAACAACAAGATTACTGCTCCACTGTACAGATAGCATATCGAGGCTGCCCTACTTTAATGATCTGCCTCTAGAAAGAAGACGTGAGTTTTTCTTTCAGCAGGATGGAACACCACCGCATTTCAGATTAACAGTTCGCGAATTGCTGAATGAAGTTATCCCTGGGCGTTGGATCGGTTGCAGGGATCCAGTGGAATGGCCGCCTAAGTCGGCAGATTTAACGGCACTTGACTTTTTATCTAGGGACATCTCAAGTGTGTAGTTTACAGCAACAGGCCCCAAAAACTGGATGAACTGGAGGAAAATATCAGGAGAGAATGTGCACAAATAACACCTGCAGTGTTACTTAATGTGCGGAGCAGTTACCTCAACCGTGTATGGATGTGCCGTCAACAAAATGGCCACCGATCTGAACACTTACTCCATTAGTGTGCCTGTGGAACAATTACACAGGTCGTGAAAGTTCAAGTGCTAAAATGTTTCAGTTTGCCATTGTGACTCTCAACTTACTCACCTGTCTACACAAAAAAACACAATTTATTAATTATGGCGCGCGACCCAAACCACATTTCTAATTTAAGTTTCGTACGCTCCAGAGATGTGACATCTCAGTTTTGGATGCGTTTTCCCTAACCAAACTGGTTCTTTACTTGAAACGCGAACAGATTTGTTACAATTTTCTCAAAAACGGCTTTTACGACTTTCTTAAAATTTTGCACATGAACTACACGTACCAATATCTAAAACATTTATTTGAAACTATTTTTGTACTTACACTAATAATGGAGATGTCCTATGTCGCGCGACTTTTGAATCACCCTGTATATCCATTATTATATTATACAGTAGAACGTTGGTTACATGTAACGCAATTGTATTGTATGCAGTTCTGGTTTGTACGTAATTATGCACAGATTCTGCAAAAAAAAAAAAAACGTTTAACCCTTTAGTAGTCGCACAAGGTGTTATGAACACCCCAGTCACATATATGGAGCTGTTAACTACATAGACCTATTGAGTAAGCCTATACTTCTGAAACTTTCAGTACCTTTCTTAGAATTGGTAAGGCAACAATAATCGTAATCATGTTTGAAATCGGAATCCACATACTATCCAGTAGCTTGGTTAAGAAGTGAGATGATTCCACATTCTCCATAGTATATTCTCCCGATCTTACGCCCTCATATTTCCATCTTTTCCGTTCTCTATCCAACAATCTTCAAGGGAACTCTTTTGATAACGAAGATGCTTTACAAACTTGGCTTGACGACTTCTTTAACTCCAAACCAGCAGATTCATTTAGACTAGGGTGACCAGACATCCCGTTTTTAACAGAATTGTCCCTTTTTCAGCCTCTTGTCCACTGTCCCGAGAAAAGTATGCTCGGGACTTCAAATGTCCCGTTTTTTTAAATGGCGTCCAGTTTCCCTAAATTATTATTAAAATATTTATTTTTGTTTTATTTTATTTAATAATCGTGTAAAACACTGATTCATTCTATACTGTTTCCATCAGATGTCACTGCAATGAATTAAATTCGATAATCGATACATCAGAGCTTAGATCGATAATGAAATGGCTTTTTTGGTAGGAATTTAAAAACTGTCAAAATTGTCACTAATATTTTAAAAGTGATAGATGAAAATGACCTATTCAGTGAAATTAATCATGTGAAGAACATATATGGAGCAAAAAGTGAACATTGTAAGAAGTGTGATGTTAAAATTACAGAGAGGTGGACTGAAACATTACAAATTATGAAAGTCAAAGATATTAGCTTTACAAACATAATTCAGATTGTAAGTTTTGTGTTAGGAATACCTGGCAACAATGCATCATCAGAAAGAGTGTTTTCATTGATGAATACAATTTAATCTGACGAAAGGAATGAGATTTCAGTTAAAATCATAAAGACTATGTTAATCACAAAATGTCATTTCAAAAATGTGTCTTGCATGGACTTCTATAGTTTCCTGAAGAATAGGCCAACACTTCTAGAGCAAATTCACTCATCAAAGAAATATGATGCAGGTTGTACAGTTCATTTTCATGGAGAGACAGTTAAAAGGTAATATGAGGCAAAACATTTTGTTATGAAACAAGTTCAGAATACAGTGACATCAGTGGCGGTTCCTCGGGGAAGGGAAGGGAGGAACGTCCTCCTCAAATTTTCTTCTTTTGAAAGTAAAAACCAAATAAAATATGTGCCTTGAAATTCAAGGAAGATTCGATCATTTTTAAGTTCACAGCTATAAGAAAACCTCGGTTGATCGAGTTTTAAACGATGCGCGCTCATGTGCTGCTAGAAAACTGTGAGAAAGATGCGAGATTGTTTGTGTGGAGGAAAGTCAATCCATTCCTCCTTTACTGCAGAAAGCACACATAGACAACAGCGCACTAGCGGCCAGAGAAAGAAGCAGAGTTTTAAAGCAAGTAAATGAACGGAGAGGGAGGAGATCCTCCTCTGAATCAGCGCATGGGCGAGAAATAGAAACCGACTGGTCGTGCAGCAAGCTCGCTACCGCTGCCATCTAATGATCTTGCATTCAACTAGACTATAACACATCTAGGACGAGGCACAATAAAAACAGTTTTAACGCAACGCTATGAAAGACACCATATAAACTTTCTTTTAAATTATAAATAAAAAAATATTATTCATTGCACTTTATATAAGCTACTATTCATGGTTTTAAACTTTCAAGGATATTTGGAAGTTAAAGTCGGGTTTATATAAAACAAAGAGGAAGTAGTTCTATGTTAGTATCGCAGATCTTTTTGGCCTCTGAAATTCACTTCCATTCATTGTGTACTAGACAGGGCAACAGCCAAGTTGTCAGTTTTGTACAAATATATTTGAAATTGGAAGTAGTACTCCAAACTACATTATTTTTGAACATAAAAATTTAATTGGCCACCGGCAACTTTGAACAATAATGGTAGTATGACTTTACAAGAACTGATATTCTTCAAAAGCATGTGACACTGAACTTTTAAAGTGTACATGTGGCAATACAGACCACGTGAGTGGGTGCACTGTTCTCGCTTTCCTCAGATTATTTCCCATTCCCACTTCCGCGGTTCCGATTACGTGTTAGTAGCTATAGTCTCTTCCAACACGTGTGATGCTGTAGTGTGCTCGAAAAGTGCTGCCAGGTGAATTTCCTTGTAATTGTTAATTTGTGCAATTATTCAACAATGAATGGAAGTGAAAACATTATATATTTTGGAAAATTTAGGAATCTCAGTTTACAAGAACAGATTATTGCTATACAGGAGGGAAGACCAACCCCAACACTACCTGGCCTTACATGTATACATGTTGGCTAATTTGTAGCATGTTTCATTCAATAAGGCGTCATTTCGTCCTGTTACCTTCTTTCCTCCTCTTAAGAAATACGCAGGAGCCGCCACTGAGTGACATGGATATGATGTAAGATCCAATTAACCTGAAGTATTTTTAAACAGATAAGCTACCGATAACCTAATTAATCCAGACTAGTTGCAATATAAAAAATTGTCAATAATGGCTTAAGCCAAATGTCCATGCTACTCTATTATGTACTAGCATAAATATTACAGCCTAGTTACTGTAAGCAGTATAGTATTTATTACTTTAAAATAAATAAAACTGGACCTTATTGCTCATGGACATATAACGTAACGAATGTTTAGATAGAATGATGATTCATTTAACTTTAATAAGTGTCCCGTTTTTTATTTTGGAGATCTGGTCACCCTAATTTAGACGCGGAATCGAAAAACTATCTCAGCGTTAACAATGAATTATAGACAATGTAGGAGAATATATTACTGATTAAATCCACCGGCATGGCTCAGTCGGTTAAGGCGCTTTCCTGCCGGTCTGAAGTTGCGCTCGGGCGCGGGTTCCATCTCCGCTTGGGCTGATTACCTGGTTGGGTTTTTTCCGAGGTTTTCCCCAACCGTAAGGTGAATGCCAGGTAATCTATGGCGAATCCTCGGCCTCATCTCGCCAAATATCATCTCGCTATCACCAATCTCATCGACGCTAAATAACCTAGTAGTTGATACAGCGTCGTTAAATAACCAACTTAAAAATATATATTACTGATTAATTTCTGTCTTCTATTCATCTCAGATAAAAATTTTGTCACAGTGGAAAAAAGCTACAAACTTTTGAATCAACCAAATATCTGTGCTCAAAGAGTTCTAGTAAAATTTCCGACGTACTCTAGATGGCAAGGAAGAGTGTTAAGAGTTACATTGGAAGTCACGTGGTTCATGTTTTTTTATCAGGAATCACAACTTTAACTGTATGCCTTTCATTTCTTACTTCCCATATCATAGACTTATCTTAGCCAATGTGAACCATGTCACTGATAAAATCTGTTGAGAACTTAACACAGCAGTCTCATTTTATATATGCGAACCTCTCAGAGGTGAGTGAAATGTTTACTTTTGGTACTAAAAATGGTTTTGTCCACGGAACTCACACTTTGCAATAATCAAACTGAAAGTACGACAAGGGATACTTAACTGTTTCCTCTACAATCTACTTCATTTTGAGTCCTCTAGGTAGCAGCAAAACTTAAAGAACAAAAAATGTTCAAAGATACAGTATGTTGAAGGTACAACAGTCTCCCCTTGGACGTTGTTTTTGGAGAGAGAAGAGTTTAGACTAGGTACTAAACTTTTTAAAAAGTACTAGATCTAGTACTGAAGTACTAGGGTGGAGACTAGAGATGAACAAAACTAACTGTCGCTCTCGCTCGCTGCGTTCGCTGCATTTGTCTTTCGAGTTTCGTCTCGTAACTCTCGTGCGCTTCGAGTCTCGCTCATCATTCTCGAAAGCATTTCGTCGGTGTGGAAAGATTTCGTAACTTTCAATAACATACATCATTGAAATAAATAACATAATAAATGTTTAAATGAGACAAAAAGACAAAACAGAACAGTATCTTAGTTATTAAAATGTTCTGGTTCTATTATCTGACATTACCTATGGTTACATAAACAGAAAGAAAACACAATTCTCAAATAAATTTGATAAAGAATGTCGTATGGTTACAGATTGATTTGTGTAAGAACGATCTAAAAATTATGATAGGAGTGGTTTATAACCCTCCACATAATTCAAAATATCATAATAATGAGATTTTCGTCAAGTTAAGTCAGGAAATGGAATCATTTGCGGGAAATGTAGGAAACATTAAGTATATAATTTTTGGGGATTTTAACGCGCGCATAGGAGAATTAAACAGTAATTATCATAATCCACTAGAAAATATACTTGATAACATTAATATAGAAAGAAGAAGTATGGATAAACATATAAATAATGAAGGTAGGAAATTAATTAATTTCTGTAATGAAAATAATTTATATATCCTTAATGGAAATTTCGGCTGCGGTAGATCTGATAACTTCACATATATTTCTAAAAATGGAAGCAGTGTAATTGACTTAGGTCTATGTTCATATGATATACTAGAATTAATAGAAAGCTTTAAGTTAGATATGACTAGCTATAGTCACCATCTTAGTCTTATTATCAATATGCAATTTGAAATTTTAAATGAAGTAAATATTAGCAAAATGAAAAATAATCTCTTGGAGAAGATAAATATAAATAATACTAAAAAACGACAGTATATATGGGAAAATTATAAGGAAAAAAAATTTTTTATTAGGTTAAATAGCAAAATATGTGAAATATTAAGTGTGGGTTTTGAGTTTTTTTGTGATAAAAATAAGATAAAAAATGCCATGGAGTTATTATATAAAATTGTAAAAAACGCGGGCATCGACATGATTCGAGACGAAACAAAGTATGTGCATGCAAAAATTAAAACATGGTTTGATGACGAATGTAAGGAGGAAAGAACTAATTTATTAAAAAAATTTAATCGTTGGAAAAAGACACAAAGAGAAGAGGACAAACAGGACTATATAGACAAAAGAAAAAATTATAAAGACTTGATAATTAACAAAAAACAAAGTTTCCTTATGAATGAATCCAAAAAATTAAATAATTGGGTAAATAACAATAACATAAATGAAGTTTGGAAATATCTAAAAAGCACTAAATTAAATGCTAGCTCAGACAAAAAAATTGATAAGATTAAATGGAGGGAATATTTCTATAATATATATAATAAAGGGGATATAAATAGAGAATTAAGCTTTATAGGACCAATGAATAAATATAACAATGACTTAGATTGTGATTTTAAAATTAAAGAACTACAAGTAGTAATAAAAAAAGCAAAGAACAAAGGGGCGGGTAGCGATGAAATACCAACAATTTTCTGGAAGAAAATGATGACAAAAAACAAATATCAACAAATGATATTAAAACTATTTAATAAAATAAAAAATTCTAACTATTATCCAGCAAATTGGGCTTGTGCAAAAATAATTACAATTTATAAAGGAACAGGCGATAGGAATAACCCTGGAAACTATCGAGGTATCTCTATATTATCCAGCCTTAGTAAACTATATATAAGCCTGATTGCACAGAGACTTGCAAATTGGCTGGTTAAACATAATATTATTAACAACTTACAATTCGGATATAAAAAAGGAACATCGACTGTAGATAGCTTAATATTAGTTAATGAATTAATAAACAAATACACTAAATACAAGAGAGGGAAATTATATTGCTGCCTTGTTGACATATCAAAGGCTTTTGATTTTATAAATAGAAATAAACTGTTTTTAAATTGGCGAAGATCGGTCTGAGTAGTAGTTTCATTAAAAATATAAAGGCGATGTATGAAAATGCTTGCATTATAATAAATGAGGTAACGGGGGCAGACAGCTAATGTGAAATTCCCATGACTAATGGAATAAATCAAGGATCAGCACTCAGCGGTTTACTGTATATATGTTACGTAAATGATTTAGCTGACGACATAGAGAATAACTGTGGGCACTGGCCTACTCTTGGGAATGTGCAAGCACCTGCATTGCAATTTGTTGACGATACACTTCTATTGTCAACAACGGTAACAGGTATGAGGAAATTATTAAACACTATGGAAAATTATTGCTTAAACTGGGACCTGAAGTTAAACAAAGATAAAACAAAACTGTTAATATGTAAACAGGGGTGTAAACGATCAATGTCTGAAAATATACTTATCAATGAATTTAACTTAAAAACGACGACGAACTTAAGATACCTCGGAATAAATATAAACTACAAAGGAGAATGGTATTATCACATAAATAATATATATATATATATATATATATATATATATATATATAATGTTGGTAGGGAAACTGTAAAGATTATAGACTGTACTATGTATAAATTGCCCAACATCAAGGTTAATATGCTTAATAGAATTTATTTCACTACGGTTGAAGCTAGATTATTATGGATGTGAGATATGGAGATTAGAAGATAAAGCTATAATGAAATTAAATAGAATAAGAGCAACTTATTGTAAAAAAGTATTAAATATTAGTTCAAATTCTTCAAATAATGCTGCTAGAATAGAAATGGGAATGGATAATATCATGAGCACAATATTAGTCAGAAGCACAAAATACTTAATTAAAAGACTCCAAAGTGAGCAAAATAAGTTGATGAAACAATATTTACTAAATCAAATTGATAATACGACAAATAAAGCAATAATGAATATTAAAAATTACATCTTTAAAATTGGGCTAGGGTGGTTATGGAATAGTTTAGCTACAAGAAATATGTCAGCAAGCCTAAATCTAATTAAATCAAGATGTAAAAATATAACTAGCCAAAATGATTTTAGTAGTAACAATGAAATGCGATCCCTAATATTTTTAATGAATATAAAAAAATATGGGGAAGGAGTACATATATAGAAAATGTGAATATGAAGGAAAGATTTGGACTAGCTTGGTTTAGACTGGGGATTTGGAAATTAAGAAATAATAATAGAGGCAATATACCTCAAGGCACATGCCCATTGTGTGGAAGGAGAGAAGATGACATTCACATTGTTCTTGAGTGTCAAAATACTGAAGATATACGTAAGAAATTTATAAAAGAAAAATTCCTTCAAATAAATAAAGAAATAGCTATAAAAAAGCTCATGAACATTAATAACATAAAATTGCAAAAGCAATTAGGTTTATATCTTTTTTTGGTTAAAAAAATTAGAATGGATAGAATAAAGGAAATAGATGTGAACGAAAGTAATTAAGAAATATATAAATAAATAGTGAAACAATTGTAGTGTATGTGTATGTGTATATATGGTTCTTTCTTTTTCTTGTTATAGATGTAAAATTATGCATGGAAGAAAGTAACAAGTGTAGATGTATGGAGAAATACGAGGAAAGTCAACATCCCTTAATAATAAACAAATACACGGAAAATAAAATACCGGAGAAGATTGCAAAATTAAAAAATAGAAGGAAGGAAGCATTAAGGGAAAGTACAGTTACTGAGCTGACTAATAAATTCAAGTTTGGAAGGTACGCTTTGTCTAGACTCACAGATAATAACATATTTGACTTAGTTAGAACTTATTTGGCTATCTTTTTTATTTCTAAATTTAATAGTTTTGAAGGTACGTCAAAAGAATATTATGAAATAAAATTAAGGAATGAAGGCTTACCTACGAGAGAGAGCTTGTATGAACTGTATAAATACGTTTGTAAGGAAAGAGGTATGGAAGAAACTAGAATTAGAGATGATTTAGATACGCTAGCTGCACATTGCAGAGTGAAGAGGGAAGTACATCTTAGGAAGGTAAACCAATACTGATGGTACCAATATTCTAGAATGAGTTGAGTCTTGCACAATAACTGAAAGCTAGTGCAAGACAAAACAAATATGTTAATAGGTAAAACGTAGAAATTGTATTTAAATAATAATATATCTTTGTGTAAAATTGTTGTATGTAATGTGTCTGTGATCTATTATATATAATAAACCAATAAATAAATTTGCATTTCTAAGAAACATAAAAAATAACGTTAATATCTTCATGCTCGACCATGCCGAAATGTAGTAATTATACACCTGGTAGCAGCCCTTTAATGGACCTCATTAAAGTACACCTATTCATTAAAGTTCAGGTCTTCCACCAATCAGAAAATACCATTGTGGCAATACGAAAGCGCAAGTATCGATTATTCTCGGATATGCAATCGAAAGACAACTAGTTCTGTTACTATAATAATCAATCAATCTCGACGTCTCGAAACACAAGCAGTCTTTACGTCAACGACGCTACGTAACACAACATTGTCGTGCGGGTTTTCGGCTTTGCGGGCGCTGTTAGTCTTGCTTCCTCGATCGTTGTTCATCTCTAGTGAAGACCCTATGTTTAATCAGATGTTGTAAATAATATTCAAATAAATTCAATTTGTCATCTCGTTTTTCAATGTCTAATTCAATTTCAAGGTTATATCAAGATTAATGTTTATTTTACTCTCTAGATTATATCAACGTTAATGTCGACATTTCTTTCTCGGAAAAAATCAATACTCTCGCGTCTGCGCACATCTCATAATTTACGAGGTATTGTACAAGGTCAGTTCCGCTCCTCAGTCAGATAAGAATAACATGAATACTTATGAATAATTTCAAGTTAGAAATATAGTCGAGCATAAAAAGTCGTATGAAACTTGACTACAATGGTAATTAAGACGCTCGTATGAAAATTATAAAACTCGCTTGCGCTCGTTTCATAAACATACTCGCGTCTTAATTACTACCATTATAGGCTCGTTGCATAATGCACTATTTTACTTGAGATTGCACACTTGATCTCAAATATATGAAAAGAAAATTCCTAGCCTTTTAATAAGGGCCTGGTAACTAAATAAAGACTGGGAAACGGATTATTATACACTGAAAGGTAGAGATATTATTTTAAATAGGCTACTTGATTGTTTATACATATATAACAGTTGCCAAAGTAGATAAAAGTTCAGTCAGGTATAAACAACTGTGGGGATTCAAGGCTGCTTGACGTTCGGGACTTCGAGAGTGATCAATCTCGACGTCTCGAAACACAAGCAGTCTTTACGTCAACGACGCGACGTAACACAACATTGTCGTGCGGGTTTTCGGCTTTGCGGGCGCTGTTAGTCTTGCTTCCTCGATCGTTGTTCATCTCTAGTGAAGACCCTCTATTTAATCAGATGTTCAGTTCATACCACGGTTCATACGGTACTCATAGTAGCACGTCTTTCACTTGTTTACAGAATCGATGGCAGGCATTGCTCGGAGAAAGGAAGGCTCCATCTACATTCTGTGTATTCAACTACAGTATTTTCAATCACATTTCCAAGGCCTAGTTATATACCAGTTATTAGAGTTGGGCAATACGATTCTTTTTCAGAAGTCGATTCCAACGATTCAATCATACATTACGAATCGATTCTAACGATTCGTTCACGATTCTTCCAGTCTGCGATTCCAACTATTCTTTTGAATCGTCAACGAGTTCACGATTCTTTCTAGTCTGCGATTCCAACGATTCGTCAACGAACGACTTACAGGACACTTTCCTTTGCAAACCACGGGTAGAACAAAAACGTTCTACATCTCTCGCATAGATGGCATAAGAGGCGAGACATTTGATTATCTCTTTCTCATTGGCTGGAACCATTCATCATGGACTCCATTAGTCTACAAAATTATTCAAGTCAGTGCTTCTTAATTATAATTTATCAACTGAACCTTATTATCAAGTATATTTTTTGCATTACATCTCTATTTAACTATGTAAATTTCAGGTTCGTGTTCATTATTTTTCACACTTAACAAATTCAGTATTTTGATTTCACTCTCGCTCGGGAGCATTCGGCACGGTTCGGAAATGTCCGCTGACAGGTTACAACAAACAGGTAAATAGAATCGCGGGTTGCGATACCATGCCGATTCGTTGCTATTCTTTTGAACGACGATTCCTTACGATTCTTTTGAACGACGATTCGTTGATACCACGAATCGATTCTCACGATTCTTTATTATTAGTCGTTCGAATGAACGATTCGTTCACGAATCGACCCAACTCTACCAGTTATAGACAAGAATAAACAGGTTTACATTCTCCATAAAAAATCTTTACTTACAGTGCTCATCCATGTGCAGATAGGGTAGATCCTCACAAGGGGCCATCAGCTGTATTTCCAGGGAGTCCAAGTATGCCCTGAACTGAGGATCCTTCTTCCAGCCCTTCGATATGGGCTCGCGGTGGGATCTTGTCCTCATGTTGATGTCCCGTGTCTGAATTATGACATTATAATACCGCTTTATGGCTTCCTGAAGCAGATCACAATTCTCTTTGGTCACCTGAAAAAATAATATCAGAAAAGTGTCAAGTTTCTCAGCTTTGGCAAACTTTTTGTCATTTTAACCCACAAGAGCCTACTTCTTTGAAATACTGAGTGAGGGACGAAGCAGGATTGCACAAAGTGCGAGAAAACTTAAATTACTGTTTCTAAAAAAAAATGTCCATATATATTTTACAGAAAATAGCATCATTTGATTTCTCATACTTAAGGGCATACTCCACTAATAATGACAACTGAAGGGTACACGGGAAAAACGAACAATGTCACAATTCCTTTAAGGATAATATCGTTATCTAATTCACTGTATTACTACAAATTTTTAGTGTTATTTTTACCAAAAGTGGTAAAGGAGAATTAAAACCACGGATACACTCATCACTTCCTTCATTTCAAGTAGAAACACCAATAAATTTTGCAATAATATACTGAAATAGATCATTATCTCACCCTTAATGGAAATGTGACATTGTTCGTTTTTCCCGTGTATCCTTCAACTTTATTTCCAAATCATTTCTTTTCGACCAAATTTTGAGAGGGTATTTACTATGTAAAGGACGAACAAAATACAAATTTTGAACTCTCAAATGTTTTTGTCTTTTGACCCTTTTTTCCTATTTTTTAAGTATATTCAAATCCAAGTTTCTAGTAGCAGATCTCAATTTTTAAGCTTCCTTTTTTATTAATTCACAATACATAGAGAAACATTTCTATGCATTCATTTTATCAAATATCTCTTTTATTCACTTTCAAAAATTTTTTTTTGAAATGTTGAAAATGTTAGTTTTCTATAATTCATGAAAAAAGTATTGTATTTTCAATAAGTCAATCCTTAAGGAGATTCAAGGTCCTTAAGGAGATTCAAGATCCTTAAGGAGATTCAAGAATAACTTAAAAAGTTGTGTATAAAGTGTAAATTAAAATTAAGGTGACATTTATTTTTTAAGGTGACATGTGTTTATTTAGCCTGACGAGATACTCCCTTGGTTTGAATTGTAAATTATTTAAAAATAGCGTGTAAGAGGGTCTTAGACTAGAAATGTTTAGTTTAAATGTAGTTCTGTTTATAAGTATGAATAAAAGTGTGATTGTTTGTCTTAATTGAACTGTTGTATCAGTGAAGCGTGGTGAATCAGTGAAGTTATGGTTTTACAGTGCAGTGAATAGTTCCGATCAGTGATAATTTATAGTGTCAATGAAATGTGTTTTATAGTGTCAGTGAAATGTGTTCTATAGTGTCAGTGAAATGCGTTCTAAAGTATCGTGAAATGTGCCATAGTGCCAGTACAGTGAGTGAGATGAGAGTAAAGTGAAAGAGTATTGTCAGTGTTATTATTAATTGTAATTATTGTGTATAATTGTATTGTGTATTCTTATTCTATTGTGCATTTGTATTGTGTATGTATGTATATTGTATAATTGTATTATGCATTGTAATTTTATTGTGTATTGTTTATATTGTGTATACAACTGCCATCGAGTGCTTGCCCACTTGCAGTGTAAATAAATACATGCACATACATATAACAATGATACATTGTTTTAGACATAGTCAAAGAACAATCGAACTAGAATGGTGTACTGATATTCGAATTCAGGTACTCTTGTATATCATTAAATGGATTTACAAGTAACCAGTCATCTAAACAGGCTTGAAAAATTTTCGGGTTTACTTGATGTGCTGTTTTTGGCAATTTGTTAAATAGATCAATAGCCTCATTACAATACAATCAGTCTAACCTTGGCCTAATCCAATAAATAATTACTTCTTGTGGAATAATTATGTCGATCCTTACCCGTATAATATTCGGCTAACGAATGTTTAATTTTAATCAAACACTAATAAGAGTTTATTACAGGTAATATTTTTTTCTGAACAAACAATGGTCTGCAGTGAGCGACGAATAATGATGCCACTGATATAATTCTTACGGCCTTGAAGAGGCGAATCCCCCTCTATTAATTTTATTGGGGTTACGACACCCATGGTTTTGTAAGTTGAGGGGAGAAAGTGCTTTCCCCCTCCCCCAAAATCGGAGCTTATATTTTAAACGTTATAAAAACGTAATATTGTTCCGTTATCTAACGTGAACTTCCCCATAAAAGAACAAGCATGAACATTGTTTTACTTTCTCAATATACGTAGAAGAAAAACTGTTACAATGCTGGATATGTTATTTTCATATTCCGTGCTGACGTGATGGATTAATTCCCGAACGCATTTATAGAATAGTAATATGCGTTACAAGAGCGGTATGTTGAAGTTTTCATGTTCGAGGAAAAGTTTGAAAAAGCGAAACGTAGTTGAGCTTTTTTAATTTCCGAGAATTGAAAGAAAATATACCGCTCGTGTATCGTACATTATTTTGTGCGAAGATCGTTTATTACATACCTGAAAGAGGAATTTCTAATTACTTGCAATGAAATCTCCATCTTGGTTTCTGTTCAATGACGGCAAATTTGCAAAACAAAAATATCTATCTTCAACATTGTTGCTTTAAAATGTTTTCTGTGTTTACTATACTCCAGCAGGCCGTGATATACGTCTGTCTTTTTTTCCCCCAGTCTATAAATGCGAACTTAAAACAAACGGTAAGGTTATGTAATGATTTATTTTTCATTTTAATATTTTAACAATATTATTTATATAACATATTGCAGTAATAACATCGGCACCTGGAATCTTGTTGATTTTTTCACGGCTTCCTTAATGTTACTTGCATCACGAATGCAGTAACTTTTTAGTGGAGTTGTAGAGTTTACTTAATTTTTGCAAATATTTAAAAACAATAATTAACAGTGCAATTTAGGTGAAATTGCAGTGGTAAGTTTCCAATTTATAATTATTACTATATTGAACGTCTCTAAAAATAATATGTTAAAAGCCTAAAGCAGTAAAATCAATATGTCACTTAAGCGGTAAGAAGAGGGAAATTGTTATGTGTGTTAGGTTGGGAGTACTGAATGTGGAATTTCATACTTTCCGCGGATTGGTTTTGTGCGTTAACCAAGCAAATACGCACGATCTCGCACAAATATATTTGCAATTCTTACTGTAATATTTTATTACATAAACACAAGTACGAAGAGCGTCTGTGAAAGACTTTGATTACAATTTTGTAAAAACAAAAAAATGATACAGAACTCTGAAACGCCATACAAATTTTGTTTCCGAAAGGAACTTCCTGAAGAGCCAACCAGAGTGAGGAAAGCATTGGTGACGATGCAAATATTGTTCAAGGGCAAGAGACAGGAAAACTATTATCTTGTGTAAAACAAAATGTTGGCAATGATCACATGGGTGTGATATGTAATCAGTATCTTGACTTAAAGGGTAAATTCGTATGTAGAAGTGACATATGATTTTTATTAACATGAATATTTATTACCATCAATAATTTTTCTGTACATTCCAGTTGTACAGGTCTGCCTTAACTCTAATAATTATGATTTATAGGTATAACAAGTTTCCCATTAGTGCATTGCAACGTTCGAACATGAGAGGGGATATCAAGATACTACAGAGTCGTGCACATCCGGTTACGAAAAATAGAAATGATCAGTGGCGGCTCGTGAACTTGTGGATTGGGGGCGCTGCAGTAGATTTTGGTATATACAAATTTCACTTCAATCTTCTCCGCAAGGGAAAGTTGAGAAAAATTAATATTCTGTAATTCACACACACTCATGCTTGCACATTTGCACTGGTTAAGTTACGTACTAAGTTGTCACACCAAAGCAACACTCGGATATACTGATGGTCAACAATTTTCTAAAACTGGAAAGAGGTCTCTTTCGTATTTTACATGCTATATCAAAAGGATTCTACTCGCGCAAACATTTTGAGTTAAGGAGGCTGGATATATAATAATAAGGCAAAAGAGGATATTAATTTCTTTATATTAACTCGATAAGATTCTACAACAATAAGTATGTGAAGAGAAAATAAAAATTTTGTCATTAAGTTTCAAGGGAATAGAGAATCCATTTGACGCAGCATTACAATAGCTGTGTGGGAGGAGAGGAAAGATCTTCCCTTGTAGCCTGGCTCTGCAAGCCACTGCAGCGAAATATGGGTTTTAAACAGCGGCAGTTTCCCTCTGCTTCCCTTCACCTCTCTAACCCCCTGACCTAGCAAGACACACTCTCTATGAGCTGTCCCACCATGCAGATCCCAGGACGACTTTGAATGCAGTGTCAATTCCAATACAGTCGATGCGCAAAAATATTATGCATCAGATAATAGTACATATTCCCGGCCAGATGAAGTATAAAGCAATTTACTTAAGAAAAGCTAAAAAAAAATATTCTACAAATTAAAATTAAAATTATTTTTATTTTCTTGACAAAGCAGGGAGTGCTGCAGCTCCGCAGCTCTTATGGACGAGCCGCCCCTGGAAATGATGTATTGCTACTGAACGCCTGGCGCTGTAGTCAGTACGCAAAGCTCTTCCTTCTCGCGGAGTGAACCAGTTTAATGAATGTTCGAATCTTTCTTGCTCTTTGTGGATGGACGGCTCTGGGTCATGAAAGGCAGACGAAACTGAATCATCCAGGAGTTTTAAGAATCGTTGCAAGGACGCGATTATCATCGTGTACCTTTCAACTGATATTTCATCCTCTCTCCTCATTCATTCATTCATTCATTGCAGTTAAATATCATCAGAAGCAACAGATTATGAAACTACAATCATTATAACTTGAGAGTGTTTTTATTTTTGTTAGTAACTTTTATTTCTTTAAAAATAATTTATTAATGAAATAATAAAACATGCACTTAGAATGATTAAAATGCATAGGCTATATTAACAACTACCCTTTTAGAGGTAACCTGTATATTTTGAGTTTAAAGTATGAACGTTACAACAGTAAGTGTGTACTTATTTGGTCTTCTATGTTGTAAGTAATGTAACTTATTTTATTCTTGCATTTGTTTACATGTCAGATTTATCTACGCATGGGAGGAGTGGTAGTAGGAGGAAGAAGAATAAAATGGAAAAGATTTTCTGATGTTATGGCATTGTTAGCAGAAGAGAAGATAATATTAAGGGATATGCTATTAGAGCTAAATGACAGCTGTGAGCAGTATGGGATGAAGATAAATGCAAACATGACAAAGACTATGGTCACAGGAAGAAAAGTAAAGACGGTAAACTTGCGAATTCTAAATGAGGCAGTAGAGCAAGTGGACAGCTTCAAATATTTAAGGTGTACTACGAGCAGTAACATGAGCTGCTGCCAAGAAGTCAAAAGGAGGATAGCAATGACCAAGGAAGCTTTTAATAGAAAAAAGAGCATCTTCTGCGGACTTCTGGAGAAAGAACTAAGGAAGAGACTAGTGAAGTGCTTTGTGTGGAGTGTAGCATAGTATGGAGGCAGAAACGTGGACATTACGACGAAGTGAAGAGAAACGAATAGAAGCATTTGAAATGTGGATATGGAGAAGGATGGAGCGTGTGAAGTGGACAGACAAAATAAGAAACGAAGCTGTGTTGGAAAGAGTGCATGAAGAAAGAATGATGCTGAAACTGATCAGGAAGAGGAAAAGGAATTGGCTGGGTCATGGTTGAGAAGAAACTGCCTACTGAAGAATGCACTAGAAGGAATGGTGAACGGGAGAAAGGTTCTGAGTAGAAGATATCAGATGATAGACGACATTAAGATGTTTAGATCATATGAGGAGACAAAGAGGAAGGCAGAAAATAGGAACAACTGGAGAATGCTGGGTTTGCAGTGAAACACCTGCCCTTGGGCAGAACACTATGAATGAATGACGAGCTAAGTAATTGCCTATAATGTTAGTAAAGTCACAGTCTTACTAATAAAAACTCTATATACAGACGTTTAACTGTCATATACAATGAGTAGCTCGTTTATAAGTCGTATGTAAATTCCTTACTAATAATCACTACATACGTCGTGTATAACAATATAACTGTTACACAGCTACGTCATAGTTTCGTCATTACTTCATTACGAAAGGTAACAGAATATCTGAGGTTCTCTATTGCATCCGGTAGAGTGCTCTAGTGTGCCGTGTTAAGTATCGACAGTACAACTGGCTCTGATCGATTACCACACTATATTTTGATTAAAGAGTACAAGCTACAGCAATATTATTCTTATTATTCTGTGCTCTTTGGTTTGTTCGTCATAAAATGACAGTCGATACAAACAGCTGTTAGAAAGGCGGCATTTTTCTTCTATATTACTTATACAATGCTTAAACAAGGGGTTTCGTGTATATAACTACTGCAAAGCAACTCCCATTGTACCACAGACTGTTTATACATCCATCGAGTCCATACCTGTGGAGTAATGGTCAGCGAGTCTGGCCGCGCAACCAGGTGGCCCGAGTTCGAATCCCGGTCGGGGCAAGTTACCTGGTTGAGGTTTTTTCCGGGGTTTTCCCTCAACCCAATACGAGCAAATGCTGGGTAACTTTCGGTGCTGGACCCCGGACTCATTTCACCGGCATTATCACCTTCATATCATTCAGACGCTAAATAACCTAGATGTTGATACAGCGTCATAAAATAACCCAATAAAATAAAAAATACATCCATCGCTTATGCGTGGTTTATTAGTAACGTTTCCTGTCTCAACTCTGCATAATTCTCGTATAATAGTGCATTATGCAACGAGCCTATAATGGTAGTAATTAAGACGCGAGTATGTTTGTTTATGAAACGAGCGCAAGTGAGTTTCATAATTTTCATACGAGCGTCTTAATTACCATTATAGGTAGGCAAGTTTCATACGACTTTTTATGCTCGACCATATTTCTAACTTGAAATTATTCATAAATATTCATGTTATGGTTATGTGAGGAGCGGAACTGACCTGAATTGTGAGATGTGCGCAGGCGCGAAAGTATTGAATTTTTCCGAGGCACGAATGTCATTGACCTTGATATAATCTAGAGAATAACATGAAGATTAGTCTCGATATAACCTGGAAATTGATTTAGAATTGAAAAACGAGATGACAAATTGAATTTATTTGAATATTATTTACAATTAACGCTAATTATTATAATAACAGAACATAACCTTCTGCGACAGTATTGGATTTCCAGCCTCCGTGACTTTTCGCTAATTGTCTTTCGAATGCATATCCGAGAATAATCGATACTTACGGTTTTATAATGGTACAATGGTGATTAATCATTGGCTGAACAACTGAATTATAATGAATAGGTGTACTTTAATGAGGTGCATTAAAGGGCTACTACCAGGTGTATAATTACTACATTTCGGCATGGTCGAGCATAAAAACTATACACGGTTTATTAGTATAGTACATTATGCAACGAGCCTATAATGATAGTAATTAAGACGCAAGTATGTTTGTTTATGAAACTCGCTTGCGCTCGTTTCATAATTTTCATACGAGCGTCCTAATTACCATTATAGGCAAGTTTCATACGACTTTTTATGCTCGACCATATTTCTAACTTTAAATTATTCAGAAGTATACATTTTATTTGTATCTGACAGAAGATCGGAAGTGACCTTGTTCATAGCTCTTGAATTGTGAGATGTGCGCAGACGCGAAAGTATTGATTTTTTCCGAGGAACAATAATGTCATTGACCTTGATGTAATCCCGTTAAACTTGATATAACCTTGATTATTGAATTCGACATTGAAAAACGAGATGACAAATTGAATTTATTTGAATATTATTTACAATTAACGCTAATTATTATAGTAACAGAACATAACCTTCTGCGACAGTATTGGATTTCCAGCCTCCGTGACGTTTCCCTCGTCTTTCGATTGCATATCCGAGAATAATCGAAAACCTGAACTTTAATGAATAGGTGTACTTTAATGACATGCATTAAAGGACTGCTACCAGGTGTATAATTACTACATTTCGGCATGGTCGAGGATAAAGACCGTTAAAAGATAAATCGTTACTCAAATTTAAATTTATCTTTAAAAAATAATTACGCTTACCTGAAATGTGAAGATAGATGGACGGACTACGACATAGCCATCGTAATTGACGATTTGCTGGGGTTTGGGCCAGGGTTGTCCGCTAGTCGCGGTTACCCACGGACCCGGAGAGACCTTGGTGTGGCGGTTATAGTATCGAGTGCCATTGCACGCTGCTGCAAGCACCAGCAAGCACACAGTCAACAAGCGCAGCATGTCTGAGGCTCTGTGTGTTATCTGTGTCGGAGGCAGACTGAATCAGCTGCGGGCGGGAACGAGCTTCTGCTGACAGCTGAAGGCGATGGGCGCGCACTCTATCCAGATTCGCGAAATCACACGGAAGGAGGGATCGTAGGAGAGGGTTTATTTATGTCTCCATTACGTAAATAATAATGTGTTTGAAAATATGCGGAGCAAATCACAGATTTCGGTGTCAATGAAATGTGAATTAAGAGTTGATGGGCCAGTAATAGAGGTTCTTAACCTTGTTTTGGCCCGGATCCAAAGCCAATTATGCGATCAACTTGCGCGACCCATGAATTTATTTTCAACTGAACAGTGCCAATGTAATAATGCCGTATAATAAGTGTAGGAATTTAATAATAATAATAATAATAATAATAATAATAATAATAATAATAATAATAATAATAGTAATTTGAATCTCATAAGTAACACCAATAAGACATCACTCATGAGACAACTAGCCAGGAGATAATGGAGTAGGGTGGCCAGTTCCTTTCTCCCTTTACAGTACATTAATATCCAGATCGCAAAACAACATGAAAGTGAATGATGAAAATAAAAGTAAATAATGAAAGATAAGTAATGTTAGTGAGACAATAATAGACATTGGTAAGAAATAGTAATAATAATAATAATAATAATAATAATAATAATAATAATAATAATAATAATAATAATTTGAATCTCGTAAGTAACACCAATAAGACATCACTCATGAGACAACTAGGCCAGGAGATAATGGAGTAGGTGGCCAGTTCCTTTCTCCCTTTACAGTACTTTAATATCCAGATCGCAAAACAACATGAAAGTGAATGATGAAAATAAAAGTAAATAATGAAAGTTAGATAAGTAATGTTAGTGACACAATAATAAACATTGGTAAGAAATAGTAATAATAAAGATAGTAATAATAATATTAATAATAATAATAATAATAACAATAATAATAATTTGAATCTCATAAGTAACAACAATAAGACATCACTCATGACACAACTAGGCCAGGAGATAATAGAGTAGGGTGGCCAGTTCCTTTCTCCCTTTACAGTACATTAATATCCAGATCGCAAAACAACATGAAAGTGAATGATGAAAATAAAAGTAAATAATGAAAGTTAGATAAGTAATGTTAGTGAGACAATAATAATCATTGGTAAGAAATAGTAATAATAATGATAGTAATAATAATGATAATAATAATAATAATAATAATAATAAATAATAATAGTAATTTGAATCTCACAAGTAACACCAATAAGACATTACTCATGAGACAACTAGGCCAGGAGATAATAGAGTAGGGTGACCACTTCCTTTCTCCCTTTACAGTACATTAATATCCAGATCGCAAAACAACATGAAAGTGAATGATGAAAATAAAAGTAAATAATGAAAGTTAGATAAGTAATGTTAGTGAGGCAATAATAAACATTGGTAATAAATAGTAATAATAATAATAATAATAATAATAATAATAATAATAACAATAATAATAGTAATAATAATAAATATAAATGACTCTCTGGAGGTAATTAAACGCAGAATAAATATGGGATATGCTTGTTATCATTCGGTTGAGAAGCTTTTGTTATCTAGTCTGCTGTCAAAAATCTTAAAGTTAGAATTTATAAAACAGTTATATTACCGGTTGTTCTGTATGGTTGTGAAACTTGGACTCTCACTTTGAGAGAGGAACAGAGATTAAGGGTGTTTGAGAATAAGGTTCTTAGGAAAATATTTTGGGGCTAAAAGGATTGAAGGTACAGGAGAATGGAGAAAGTTACACAACGCAGAACTGCACACATTATTTTCTTCACCTGACATAATTAGGAATATTAAATCCAGGCGTTTGAGATAGGCAGGGCATGTAGCACGTATGGGCGAATCCAGAAATGCATATAGAGTGTTAGTTGGGAGGCCGGAGAGAAAAAAAGACCTTTGGGGAGGCCGAGACGTAGATGAGAGGATAATATTAAAATGGATTTGAGGAAAGTAGGATATGATGATGGATTGGATTAATCTTGCACAGGATAGGGACAGATAGCGGGCTTATGTGAGGGCAGCAATGAACCTGGGGATTCCTTAAAAGCAAGTAAGTAAGTAAGTATGTAAGTAAGTAAGTAAAAGGTAAAGGTAAAGATATCCCCGTAACATGCCATGAAGGCACTTGGGGGCATGGAGGTAGAGCCCCATGCTTTCCATGACCTCGGCACTAGAATGAGGTGGTGTGGTCGGCACCACGCTCTGATCGCCTTTTACTTCCGGGAAAGACCCGGTACTCAATTTTATAGGAGGCTGAGTGAACGTCGGGGCCGTTCTGAAAATTTGGCAACGAGAAAAATCCTGTCACCACCTGGGATCGAACCCCGGACCTTCCAGTCCGTAGCCAGCTGCTTTACCAACTGAGCTACCCGGCCGCCCCTGTAAGTAAGTAAGTAAGTAAAGTAAGTAATAATAATAATAATAATAATAATAATAATAATAATAATAACAATAATGAAATAATTTAAATATTTATTCTACGATAAATATTCATTTCAAAGTGCGTCATGACGTCACTGTTGTTGGGTCACCGATTTGAAGCGAGTTTCAGCTTATGCGTTAAAGAAGTTGCCTATTATTTAAGGTGTTCTTCAATCTGAACTTGAGAACGTGTACGGTATAACTTGAACGTCGTAGCAACAGATGGCGGTCTGTACGGTCTGTGTGCTACCATAACCTCTTTCGAACTGTGTTTTGCGCCGGCAAGTCGTACGCAGGGTATTTGTTATCATCGGTTGCGTACGGTAACATTCCACGCCACAAATCAAATGCTCCGTGTCCATGTTGACCGTCGAAGTTAATGTCAACAAATACGTAAGTAATCGTCTTAACCCTCTCCCCATATCCCGAAAGTATGTATTTCCAAACAGTTCACATTCCTGCCATTACCGGCGTTACCGTACATATCGGTACGTACTCTTCAGAATGAACCCCGTACTTGCTAGGCAACTTCTCTGCCTCTTAGGTTATACACCTCTGCGGAAGTGTAGGAAGATTGAATTCTCTAGGCTCATCAGCTAGCCACATGACGGCATACAGCGAGCCAAGACACATTTTGAACTGAACACCCAGTATAACCATTAAACAATGAGAAACTTGAAACAGCTACGGAAACAATTGTGTAGGTTTCCTCACAAATAAACATCACTGGCAGTCAAATCTGGGGAGCGTGGCGACCATAGCCAAACACCAACAACTCTATCTTCATTCCCTGAAGCTGTAAACGGTGGCGAAATCTTGTTGGCAGACGATAGATAAGTCGTAATGAGTCAAGTTTTTTTTTTTTAATTTTGAAAAATGTATTCATTATTTCTTGAGTACATCTTTCAAAGTTAATTGTGTCACAAAATAAAATGTGCATTTATGGCACACTACACACCAGAATCTTAAAATTTTTATTATTATTTGTCTGGCGCACTGTGTTTTTTTGTATTCATCGTCTATAAACATCCTTTGCATAAATGTGTAGCCCACGTACACGTACAATTAATATGAACATAAGCACTTCAAAAGCATAAAAAAACACGTAATACAGTAGAGCTGCGGTGCCCACATGGGACCCATGGGTGAATTTCCCTTTAAACCACGGTTTAATTGAAAGGTTCAGAGCCATAGTGGGCCAAGCGCCATTTATTAAAAACGGAGAAAGCCATGGTTAAAGTTAAGTGAATACCATAGTTTAATGAAGTCACTGGAACTCTCTGCCGCCTGAAGTCAAGGGCTGCCGAACATTGAAATCTTTCAAATCCAAGTTAGAAAATTATCTTATGACGAGTTGCCAAACTAACTTACTATTATGACAAGTGTTGTATTGCATGTTTCCACGTATTCACATTTTTTTATGTTCTAGTGATATTTAACTTATTTTATATTTTTGTTTTCATATTTTCCGATAATGGTGTATCTATAATGTGATAAGTTGAGCTATATATAATCATAATTTTCCTTACTGTGTGTACTTAAAAATATTGTATTCATTGTATGCTTTGTACTGCACTATTTTATTATTGCCATTAGTATTATTATTATTATTATTATTATTATTATTATTATTATTATTATTATTATTAGTACTACTATTCTTATTTTTATCATTATTATTATTAATTGTCTTATTTTTATACTTTATACTTTGTATGTCTCATTTATTTTGACCTGCTGTTCACATTTTATTATGCTTTTTCTTTCTTTCTGTATGTTATATATTATGTCTGATTTCTACTTACTTGTTGTTTACATATTATTATTATTATTATTATTATTATTATTATTATTATTATCTTATTCAATTTTGCGTGTAAAATTGTTGTAAATTTGTAGTGTTTTAGTAACGCAGTTTTACTCCTGGTTGAGTGTTAGAGAAGGCCATATGGCCTTAACTCTGCCAGGTTAAATAAATAAATAAATAAATAATAATATTATTATTATTATTATTATTATTATTATTATTATTATTATTATTATTATTATATCATTTAGTTTTTTTAATGTGAATACTTTATATTACTTGCTACATTATGTTTCCATTGAATTATGAAGCAGTAATTAGGAGAGGGAGAGACCGATTTAATAGCGAAGTGATATCTCCATATTTTTGTTACATGTATTCGCGGGGATGTTCTAGCGACTTGGTTAGAATTAGTTTTCCACGTAGGTTTTCGTCTCCTTGAGTCACTTGTCAGCATCGGACAGATTTACGGCCACCTTGTGCGGGGTTTTGTAGATAGAGACTCATTAAAGCGTAAAATCCGAGAGTTGGACTGGACCCGTGGGAAAGCTATTGCAAAGCTCGGGGTTTTCCAAAGGACGGGGATTCTCGAAAAATCTACTAGCTAATTTGATGTTGTGGGAAGTCCAAAGTCTAAATTTAGAGATGATGTGTTTCGCGCCCAATGAGAAGAGATCTTGGTTCAGCTTATGAGGTCACTTTGGACCAATAGAGAATAGATTTTAGGTCGGTTAAGTGACGTAGTTGTTAGCCAATAGGATAGTTAGTTTTAGCGTAGGATAGGTTTTTATAAATAAGGGTGACGGGGCGCGGAGAGCACAACTTCTTTTCGTGTCGACGGCCCCACACACTGAGCTTTTGGTGTCTGCGGCCCAACTTAATAGTCTTTCTTCCGGCGAAGACTCGATAGATAGAACTTTGTCATCGACGAGACTACTCGTCAACGTTTAGGAGCTTCGATCGTATGTACTGAACAAAGGATTGAAGTTATAGTATTGGATAGAGCATATTCAGCGCTGCCATAGAGTCGATACAGAAGTGCGACCAACTATTGAATTTCAAGTTCAGCCGGAAATACATACTCAAGGGTTTACCAAGTGAATACGGCAATAAACTTATAGTTTTGGAATCAACACTGCCTTTTATATAAGTAGCCGGCTTGGTATTATTCCCGAGATCATCCTACATCACAACTGTACCTCAGCTACCCTGAGTGGATCTCGCGCTACACTGAGCGTCGAAATATGGTCGGCTGGCGCCCAATACTTAAAACAATAGAAATTTGCCTACCCTATTCGCGCTACTCGACGGACGAGTGCTGACAACCGTGGACCAGCAGCAGGCTGATGCGAGCGAGGGCATCATCCATCTCATCGATTGATTGATTGAGGACCACGACCGAGACGCATCCACCCACAAATGGTTTCCAACGTGGGACTCAATAACGACAACCACCCTCAATTATGGTAATAACTTCATGTTCACCTTTGTTTTCTACGGTTTTAGTAAATGACGTTTGGCCCGCTATGGTTCTGAACCCTTCAATTGTTGAAATATAACCTGTTAACGCCAGGCCATCAAGGAAAGAATCTTGCTGTACATTACGTGATTTTGCAGACAGTTATTATGACGCAATGTAGAATTAACAAATTGTTTTTCATTCTGAAGGACATTGTGAATACTATGCCACACAGTTTAAAGATTTATTGGGAGAAAAGAGTTAAGTGAAACATCTGATGGAAATAAACAAATACACCACAATGTATACTGCGAAACACGTGCGATCCAGCAGCCTGACAAGCAGAGACCAGCCGCTAGAGTCCTCTGCAGGAGGGAGCTCCACTAAACCGGACCCCTCCTCCTCCGTTCCCTCGGGTTTTACAGTAGCGGCACCCTGTACACCAAGAACACAACGTATGCGAGATTGTAAGCTTAATACACATAAAACAAATCACTATTCTGAAGATAACATAAACTTTATCAAATAGTAAAAAGTATCTAGATACTTTAGATCTAATTAAAGGTTGGAATTGCTTTTTTGACACCAACAAGGCATCACTCATGAGGCAACTAAGCCAGAAGATAATACGATATGGTGCCCAGTTCCTTTCCCTCTCCATTGCATACATCGCTGACTAGTTTCATATTACCACAGTCTACTACATACAGTCACGAAGCTTAATATTTACTAAATATGCAAACGTATACAGTTGAAATATGCATTCATATATAGTTGCTCACCACCAGGATCGCTACTATCGCCTCATCACAGAGTTTTTCCCTAGCAGACTATAAAATGTATTGTACTTTCGATATCGTGTTCTTTTGAAAAAGTTAGCACCTTCCTTCCACTATTGAAATATGAAATACATAAGGTTTATATATTATTTTCATAAATATATATATATACATATATATATAATATTCTATAAACTCACCTTCCTGGATCTTTCGGAAGAAGGATAGCTCTAACCTATTTTCTTACAATTTATAGTACAACAAAAGTCTCCTTGACCCATATTATTATTCAAATTATTGTATTATACCACTCCTATGAAATTAGTGTACGTACTATTGTGTTACTTCGTCTCTTAGATAGTAGATAAATACAGTACTCAATTGTAGTATTAAAATACAGACAAATAGAATGTGACGGGTGTCATACTTGACATTATGTTTTATTATAATGTATAATTGCGAATATAGGAATATAAGTTAAATATAGTAAACATAACCTATAACATACATATGTAGTGACAGGGCATTGGAGGCCACTAAAATTAGACAGAAGGGGGCAACTGGTACAGTAAACATAACCTATAATTTCAATATATCTAAATATTCGTGCGGTGCAACTGAAAATTATTGAATCGTGCATAAATAAATGTACAAGAATTTCGCAATATTTAATCGAAATAAAGGCAGGTATCACACATACGAACAACGTAATTTTCACACCAAAAATAATATTACACATTAACTCGCAAGGAATTATGTCTGAAGTGTCCCCTAATCATTGTTTTAAATTTTATTAATTCAATTACACTACATTTTAGAGAAATACTCGTATATGTTATTCTTTATGCATTCCAATTAATTTATGTGGTTGAAACGCCGCCCTTCGTGGTCGGGTTAAGCGAGTCACATGGTCTGCCTTACGGCCTGTATTAGATCACGATGGCAGTGACACAGTCTATTGTTCCTAGTACTCACAGCGCTCCAAGCGGCTAGCAACTATCGCGAGAAATGCAACTCGTTAGCAAAAAATTACCCCAAGCTTCGTGACTGTATATAGTAGATTGTGATATTACACTAATCAGACTTCAGCTGGGGATTAACAATTTTATTATTACAAACAGGTTTAGAATGTAATATCACATCTTCCTGAGACCAATGTCCTACGTTCTTTTTTTTTTCTCCAATTCTCTCTATGTTCCCAATCCCGTTCTTATAGTCCTTTCTCTGCCAACGCTTTATTTATGTCTTGCAACCAGGTGTTTCGCGGTCTACATCTGCCTTTCTGGAATCCAATCTAAAACTCTTCTTGGTAGCCTTCTATCATCCATTCGCTTTACATGTCCATACCATTCTGTCTATACTTTACGAAATCTAAAATTGAATTTTCTTTATTAATCTGTTTGATCACTTCATTTCTTATTTTTCAAGTTTGGAATGTCTGGCCGAATGTCGTAAAAATCCATTTCTAATGCTAATAATTTTGATCGCAAAATTTGATTTAACTTCCATGTTTCCGCTCCATATGTTGTCAAACTCAAACTTTGGACTATAGACAGATAAATATTTATTTTTGTTTCCTTAAAAATAGTCTTGTTCCATAATATTCCATTTAACATTGCTATTTCTGATTTTCCTTCATTTATCCTATATTTAATACCATCATCCTGTGTTGCATTTTTATTATTTTTGCCTCCTAAATATTCAAATGTCCCGCGCCGTGGCGTCGCGGTCTAAGGCATCCCGCTTAGGACTCGCGTTATGGACTGCGCGCTGGTTCGAATCCTCGTGGGAGAAGACATTTTCTCATGAAATTTCGGCCAGTGTATGGGACCGGTGCCCACCCAGTATCGTGATGCACTTGGGGAGCTACGATAGGTAGCGAAATCCGGTTGTGAATACCAGCCATAACGGTTGGGTGGATCATCGTGCTAACCACACGATACCTCCATTCTGGTTGGATGATCGTCAACCTCTGCTTCGACATGTGGGCGTGAGGCCAGCAGCCGGCTGGTCGGTCTAGGCACTTCACGGGCTGTAGCGCCACGGATTATTATTAAATATTCAAATTCATTGCATCCTTTGATGATGCCTATTCCATTTTACAAAACCAAATCTCTTGTATTTTCACCGCATCCCATATAAAATGTTTTGTCAAAATTTATTTTTAATCTCCATTTATCATACTCTTCAATCAATTTTCTAAACATATATTCTGCATCATCACATTAACAACAATTAAATAAAAGTATAAATCTCTTGTAGGTCTCATCCCTATATTTCTCATAGCGCCCGAGGGAAACCACGGTAAGCTATGTATGAGTTGTCTTGACGACAAGCCAATTGGCTTACTGTGGGATTCGAACTGATGGGAATCCGTCAAAACATGTATACTTACTTCTGCAGATACTTTCACCGAGAGAAGAGTCTGCCCAAGTCGAAAGCTTGTAAACCAGTTTGTAGTTCGAGACACCCAAGCTGGAGGAGGTGCGGAGACGGAAGACAGATATCTGAAGATAATGGTTAAGACAAGAGAGACTCCGGACAAGGCCAATGAGTCGCGGTAGAAAAGCACTGGAAACAAAAGAGATCCAAGTTAAGCATGCAAAATAAATAGGCTTTGTTAACTAAATGACCGTCATTATAACTAGTGAATCTGTCCCGCTTACATCCCGTGAATCTGCATGGGAATGCGGGAAGGTAAAGTTCCAGTTTTTCCATATTCTTACCAGAAGATAAATTGAATTCACTCAGATTTTTTCAATCAAAGACACAAAAAATATTGAACTATGTAGATTCCAGAAAAATTACGGCGAAGGCAAAAAATCTCTGTGCATTGTATGAAATAGAAACCAAACCTTAAGAATTAATCTATAAATCTTTTACCAATGGCTTACGAAATTAACCATTACACTACACAGTTTTTTCTGAGAGATGGAAGAAATTTCCTCACGAATGTTACGTTACAGTTAATATAAAGTGTGTATATGCTTTCTACACTTTCTCTTTTGATATTGCCCAAAAATAATAATCGCAAGGAATTAAATCAGGGGACCGAGAGGGCCATATATTATTAGTGATTATCATTAAACACTTCGCGCGAATTTTCCGCAAGGAATAAACTGCTGTATGTGCTAGTGGCACAGTCCTGCTGGGAAGTCACGAAACTATGCTCTCTATCAGTTAATTGAGCAAAAAGGGCTCTAAAATGAAATTCACATATATCTGTCACAGTTATTGTATTCTAAAAAAGATAGGACCTATTATTCTCTCACTGCTAATAGCGCATCGTACTCCTATTTCTTAATTATGCATGGGTTCTGCATCAGTTGTGTTGTGTATTAACATAACCACAGTCCACACCTGTGGAGTAGCGGCTAGCGCGTTTGGCCGCGAAACCAGGTGGCCCGGGTTCGATTCCCGGTTGGGGCAAGTTACCTGGTTGAGGTTTTTCCGGGGTTTTCCCTCAACCCAATATGAGCAAATGCTGGGTAACTTTCGGTGTTGGACCTCGGACCCATTTCACCGGCATTAGCACCTTAATCTCATTGAGAACGCTAAATAACATAGATGTTGATAAAGCGTCGTAAAATAACCCACTAAAAAAAACATAACCACGCAGATGGAACCATGCTTCGTCCGAAAACAAAATGAGATCAGGGTCAAATTCTTCACCATACACACTATTCAAAATCTAGTCATAAAATGTATTCCTGGATGCAGGTTCACCAGGATTATATTCTTGTACTGCAGTAACTGTACATATACGGTCTTACTAATAAAAACTCTATATACAGACATTTAACTGTCTTATACTTATACAATAAGTAGCTCGTTTATAAGTCGTGAGTAAATTCCTTACTAACAATCACTACATATGTCGTGTATAACAGTATAACTGTTACACAGCTACGTCATAGTTTCGTCATTACTTCGTTATGAAAGGTAATAGAATATCTGAGGTTCTCTACTGGATCCGGTAGAGCGCTCTAGTGTGGCGTGTTAAATATCGATAGTACAACTGGCTATAATCGATTACCATACTACATTTTGGTCAAAGAGTACAAGCTACAGCAATATTATTCTAATAATTCTATGATCTTTGGTTTGTTCTTCTGTGGTTACAAGGTAAGCATCATCATAAAATGACAGTCGATACGAACAGCTGTTAAAGGGGCGGCCATTTTTTCCCTATATACAACGCTTAAACAAGGGGTTTCGTGTATATAACTACTGCAAAGCAATTCCCATTGTATAGTTACAGCCTGTTTATGCGTCCATAGCTTATTCACGGTTTATTAGTAACGTTTTCTGTCTCAACTCTGCATAAGTCTCGTATAAAAACTCTACACGGTTTATTAGTAAGTCTGATAGGATTTTAATCTCAGTAACTTCGTAGCCGTTCGAACAGAGGCGTAGGAAATTCCTATTTGCCTCGAAACAGGCTTAAGTGATTTTTTTGTGAAATTTTCCAGGAAATGTCCAATGTTATCTTACCTACGAGGGGACACTTGTTTCCGTTGCTGTGCAGCATCCAGCCCAGGTACTGCAGCTGCAGGTAGTGGCAGAGCAGAGTCACGCAGGAGAGGTTCAAGCGGTTGCAACCGTCGTGCCGCAGCCAGAATGTCGTCAGCACCAGAACCGCGTACACTACGCAGCAACAAACAACCCAACTATACACAGCGTTCCTTAAATGTAGGCCTATACAGACTGGAAGATGTCCAATGGCAGTAACTTCACAAAGTAAACGGTTAAGATAAAAATAAATAGAATTTTCCTTTGTCATTTTGCGTTATTTCTTTTTATTTGGCGACAAATCGACTAGTTTTAATTTGATTTTAAAAACTTTCCTCATTAGAGGGCTGCCATATGGATAAAGTGATATAAACAACTTTAAAATCTACACTAATAATAAATCTGTAGCCGAAATTTTTCTGGTAATTTTCGATTTTCCAAAAATAATTGGTACTAACATATATAATTAACCACCCTGAAACCGAAAATCGTTTTTTTGAAATTTTTGTTTGTAGTCTGTCTGTCTGTCTGTCTGTCTGTCTGTCTGTCTGTCTGTCTGTATGTTTGTTACCTTTTCACGCGATAATGGCTGAACGGATTTCGATGAAAATTGGAACATAAATTAAGTTTGTTGTAACTTAGATTTTAGGCTACATAGCATTCAAAATACTTTATTTAAAATGGGGGTTGTAAGGGGTTCTAAATTAAATAAACCGAAATATCTCGCTTATTATTGATTTTTGCGAAAAATGTTACATAACAAAAGTTTCTTTAAAAATTATTTCCGATACGTTTTATTCCAGGAAAAATTTTGATAGGACTAATATTTAAGGATGTACAAGAGTTTTAAAATAACAATATAATACATTTCCACCGCCGCCTCAGATTATAGTGTCGTTGTTCCGTAACTTCTATGTGCAAAATATTAAATTTTTTAGTAGGAAGAAAAATAAATTTATTCATTCTATGGCAGTAGTGCATAGGATATCGTGAATTCTTACATTTACGAAAGAAAGAAATACAATTAAGTTATATATAGTAGATTGTATTATTTGCTGCATCAGTATTTAAGTTATTTAATTGAGCAAAAATCTGAAAATCGATGTGACATAGGAGTTATTGCAGGAACGACGACGATGGCTACAATGAAATCAAAACAAATGACTCCGTCTATTTAAGGCGGCCTTGACATTTATCAATATTAATATACATAGAATATTTTGTGTGTTTGTATGAAGTAATCTCAGAAGCTAATTAACCTTCACTATTTGAAATTTGTAGTTTCTCTAGATGGATTTAATGCTACAAATGAGGACTGAGGTAAGATGAAAAGAAATCTGTACGCACAGAAAACTTGATATTCTGCGAAATATTGTATAACTTCATTATTGCAACTTTATTTGGTCCACATAAAATACTCTAATTTTATACACTCATTTTACCATAAAGATCACTGGAGCTGAGTTATTTTAAAAGGTGTCATGAAATGGCGTTCCTGCGCTCATGATTTACCCGTATTCGTTTCCTGTGTTTCTTAAAATAATATTTATGTAGGGTACCTCATTTAAGTAGCATATTAAACGATTATTCTTCTATCAAACACGAATGTTCCCTGGATCCAATGTTCTATTTTAATTATGTAATTACTTAATATTTATTTCTAATAAGTGCAGCGGAGCGCACGAGTACAGCTGGTTTATAATAAAATAACGAAGGTGTAGCATAAAAATACGACAATTATAGCTTCAATATATAGAATAATCTACAAAAAGTAACGGAAATGAAAGAGTGACTGGATGAATAAGTATGTATCTAGATCAGCGAATGACGGAGAAAGTGACTGGATAAATAAGTGCATATCTAGGTCAGCGAATGATAGAAAGTGAATGGATGAATAAGTACACATCTAGGTCAGCGAATGACAGAATGTGACTGGATGAATAAGTGTGTATCTAGGTCAGCGAATGACGGAAAGAGTGACTGGATAAATAAGAGTATATCTAGGTCAGCGAATGACAGAAAGTGACTGGATGAATAAGTGCATATCTAGGTCAGCGAATGACAGAGAGTGGCTGGATAAATAAGTGCGTATCTAGGTCAGCGAATGACAGAAAGTGACTGGATGAATAAGTGCATATCTAGGTCAGCGAATGACAGAGAGTGGCTGGATAAATAAGTGCATATCTAGGTCAGCGGATGACAGAAAGTGACTGGATGAATAAGTTCGTATCTAGGTCAGCGAATGACGGAAAGAGTGACTGGATAAATAAGTGCATATCTAGGTCAGCGAATGACAGAAAGTGACTGGATGAATAAGTGCGTATCTAGGTCAGCGAATGACAGAGAGTGACTGAATAAATAAGTGCATATCTAGATCAGCGAATGACTGAAAGTGACTGGATGAATAAGTGTGTATCTAGGTCAGCGAATGACGGAAAGAGTGACTGGATAAATAAGTGCATAACTAAGTCAGCGAATGACAGAAAATGACTCGATGAATAAGTACACATCTAGGTCAGCGAATGACGGAGACAGTGACTGGATAAATAAGTGCATATCTAGGTCAGCGAATGACAGAAAGTGACTGGATGAATAAGTACGTATCTAGGTCAGCGAATGACAGAGAGTGGCTGGATAAATAAGTGCGTATCTAGGTCAGCGAATGACAGAGAGTGACTGGATAAATAAGTGCGTATCTAGATGAGCAATGACGGAGAGAGTGATTGGATGAATAAGTGCGTATCTAGCTCAGCGAATGACGGAGAGAGTGACTGGATGAATAAGTGCGTATCTAGCTCAGCGAATGACGGAGAGAGTGACTGGATGAATAAGTGCGTATCTAGGTCAGCGAATGACGGAGAGAGTGACTGGATGAATAAGTGCGTATCTAGTCAGCGAATGACGGAGAGAGTGACTGGATGAATAAGTGCGTATCTAGGTCAGCGAATGACGGAGAGAGTGACTGGATGAATAAGTGCGTATCTAGGTCAGCGAATACGGAGAGAGTGATTGGATAAATAAGTGCGTACCTAGGTCAGCGAATACGGAGAGACTGACTGGATGAATAGGTGCGTATCTAGGTCAGCGAATACGGAGAGACTGACTGGATAAATAAGTGCGTACCTAGGTCAGCGAATACGGAGAGAATGACTGGATGAAAAAGTACACATCTAGGTCAGCGAATGACGGAGAGAGTGACTGGATAAATAAGAGCGTATCTAGGAGGGCGAATGACAGAATGTGATTGGATGAATAAGTACACATCTAGGTCAGCGAATGACGGAAAGAGTGGATGGATGAATAAGTGCGTATCTAGGTCAGCGAATGATGGAGAGAGTGACTGGATGAAAAAGTACACATCTAGGTCAGCGAATGACGGAGAGACTGACTGGATGAATAAGTGCGAATGTAGGAGGGCAAATGACAGAAAAAGTAATTGGATAAATAAGTGCGTATCTAGGAGGATGAATGATAGAAAAAGTAACTAGATGAATAAGTGCGAATCTAGGTCAACGAATAACAGAAAGAGTAACTAGATGAATAAGTGCGAATCTAGGTCAACGAATAACAGAAAGAGTAACTAGATGAATAAGTGCGAATCTAGGTCAACGAATAACAGAAAAAGTAACTAGATGAATAAGTGCGAATCTAGGTCAACGAATAACAGAAAGAGTAACTAGATGAATAAGTGCGAATCTAGGTCAACGAATAACAGAAAAAGTAACTAGATGAATAAGTGCGAATCTAGGTCAACGAATAACAGAAAGAGTAACTAGATGAATAAGTGCGAATCTAGGTCAACGAATAACAGAAAGAGTAACTAGATGAATAAGTGCGCATCTAGATGCAGCGAATAATAGAGGGAAGGGAATAGAATAGAATAGAATAGAATATTTTTCGCTGGCAAAGTTAAGGTCATAACGCCTTCTCTTAATCAATACAATAGTGACATACATATTTAAATTATGAATATTTACAATACAATAAAGATTCTACAGCAATATTCTACAGTTCAATCTAGAGTGACTGGATGAATTAGTGCGTATCGAGGAGGGCGAATGATAGAGTGAGTGGATGAATAAGAGAATGCGTATCTACTCGTAGGTCAGTGAATGACAGACAGAATGAGTGGATGAATAAATACTTTTGTGTCGGGTGATTGAATGATAGAGTTAATAGATGAATAAGTGTATAAATATATTGATGAGCGAATAACATAGAGTGACCGGATGAATAAGTGAGTGAGTATTTGAGTGAGCGAATGACAGACTGTGACAGAATGAATGAGTTAGTGAGTGAGTGAGTGTGTGAGTGAGTGAGTGAGTGAGTGAGTGAGTGAGTGAGTAAGTGAGTAAAATTATGACTGAATGAATGACTACTTACTTGGATGGCTGAATGACCGAGAGAGCGATTGGATGAATAAGTCCGTATCTGGGTGAGCGAATGACAGAGAGAATCACTGGATGAACAAGTGCGTCAGCGTGTTGAGCGAAAGACAGGCAATCAGTCTGACTGACTGAGAAATGAGCGAGTAAATTGGAAATAAGTGCACGAGACAAAGTCTTGAGTAAATGAGTGTCATCTTACACAGAGCTGGCACACCCACTGTGGCCTGGTACATGCTGGAGTGTCTCTGCAGCACGAAGCTGTAGCGGATCCAAGGGAACGTCTGGTTGTCCCCGTATCTCTCCACATGCCTCCTTGCAGTGGCGGATAACAGATTCCAATGTCGACTCGGTTTGTAGTTGAACAAGTCCACCTTAAATATAACACATTACGGTACATTATAAAATGATGTACGTCCTTTTCGGTCATCCACTCAAATCTATATTCAACTACTCGTCTACACATCAACCATCTCTCCATTCACTTCTCCTATCTTGGTCATCCACTCACACCTATATCCAACTACTCGTTTACACATTCACCATCTCTCTATCCACCTCTCCTACCTTGGTCATCCACTTACACTTACATCCAACTACTCGTTTACACATCCACCATCTCTCTATCCACCTCTCCTATCTTGATCATCACTCACACTTACATCCAACTACTCGTTTACACATCCACCATCTCTCTATCCACCTCTCCTATCTTGATCATCCACTCACACTTACATCCAACTACTCGTTTACACATCCACCATCTCTCTATTCACTTCTCCTATCTTGGTCATCCACTCACACCTATATCCAACTATTCGTTTACACATCCACCACCTCTCTATCCACCTCTCCTATCTTGATCATCCACTCACACCTACATCCACCTACTCGTCTACACATCCACCTGCTGGGTAAGTTTCGGTGTTGGACCCCGGACTCATTTCACCGGCATTATCACCTTCATATCATTAAGATACTAAATAACCTAGATGTTGATACAGCGTCGTAAAATAACCCAATAAAAATACACATCCACCATCTCTCTATCCACCCTGCTATCTTGGTCATTCACTCATACCTACATCCAACTACTCGTGTACACATCCACCATCTCTCTATCCACCCTCCTATCTTGGCCATACACTCATATCTACATCCAACTACTCGTCTACACATCCACCATCTCTCTATCCACCCTCCTATCTTGGTCATACACTCATACCTACATCCAACTACTCGTCTACACATCCAACATCTCTCTATCCACCCTCCTATCTTGGTCATACACTCATACCTACATCCAACTACTCGTCTACACATCCACCATTTCTCTATCCACCCTCCTATCTTGGTCATACACTCACACCTACATCTAACTACTCCTCTACACATCCACCATCTCTCTATCCAATCCTCCTATCTTGGTCATACACTCACACCTACATCCAACTACTCCGCTACACATCCATCATCTCTCTATCCAATCCTCCTAGCTTGGTCATCCACTCACACTTACATTCAACTACTCGGCTACACATCCACCATCTCTATATCCACCTCTCCTATCTTTGTCATCAACTCACATCTACATCCAACTACTCATCTACACATCCACCATCTCTCTATCCACCTCTCCTATCTTGGTCATCCACTCACACCTACGTTCAACTACTCGGCTACACATCCACCATCTCTCTATCCACCTCTCCTATCTTTGTCATCAACTCACATCTACATCCAACTACTCATCTACACATCCACCATCTCTCTATCCATCTCTCCTATCTTGGTCATCCACTCGCACCTACATTCAACTACTCGGCGACACATCCACCATCTCTCTATCCACCTCTCCTATCTTTGTCATCCACTCACATCTACATCCAACTACTCATCTACACATCCACCATCTCTCTATCCATCTCTCCTATCTTGGTCATCCACTCACACCTACATTCAACTACTCGGCGACACATCCACCATCTCTCTATCCACCTCTCCTATCTTTGTCATCCACTCACATCTACATCCAACTACTCATCTACACATCCACCATCTCTCTATCCATCTCTCCTATCTTGGTCATCCACTCACACCTACATTCAACTACTCGGCGACACATCCACCATCTCTCTATCCACCTCTCCTATCTTTGTCATCCACTCACATCTACATCCAACTACTCATCTACACATCCACCATCTCTCTATCCATCTCTCCTATCTTGGTCATCCACTCACACCTACATTCAACTACTCGGCGACACATCCACCATCTCTCTATCCACCTCTCTTATCTTTGTCATCCACTCACATCTATATCCAACTAGGCCTACTCATCTACACATCCACCATCTCTCTATCCACCTCTCCTATCTTTGTCATCCACTCACATCTACATCCAACTACTCGTCTACACATCCACCATCTCTCTATCCACTTCTATCTTGATCATCCACTCACATCTACATCCAACTACTCGTCCACACATCCACCATCTCTCTACCCACTCCTCCTACTTTTCATCACACGTTACTCACGGCCTCCTCGTCGATAGTGATGTTGATTTCCTCCCCGGATTGCATCCACGCGCCAAGGCTCAAGGAGCAGTTCACCTTGTCGAAGGGCCAGTAGGTGAGGTCGGGGGCGCACAGGGCGAAGTACACGGTGCCCGGAGCACACATCACGTAGCCCTTGGACTTAATGTCGCACCGACCGCTGGGCATCCGCACCTCCACCTCCCAAGTGGCGGTCCTGCAAAAAAATCTAAATTAATTAACGAGCCTTGTGTTGTCTGCATAAGTATCGGAGAAGAGGAAGCCGTAGTTCTTGTCTCAATGCACCAGATATGGTGCCTGAATATTAATGTTGCAAAATGAAATGTAAACTATTTTTTTTCATTTCCTAAATATACGAAATACAACATTAAAGGAATGCGATATTACAAAAACCTATTTCAAGATTTTCACGTATCTACGAGGCATGTCCTGAAAATAGGCACTGTTAACGCATATTACAAGGTGCAGTCAATATACAGGGTGATTCACGAAGATTGTGTCATATTCTAGGATATGATTTCTAACATCATTGTGATGAAAAAAGTTCATATAAACATATATGTCATATATTTTTTTAATTCAGTGAGTTACACACTCCTGAATATGAAACATGAACGTAAAAATTAGGCCTATGAAGGTTTAAGCATTTAATCAAATAGTGTAAGTTCTTACAGTCAATTACTTAACAATATTACATACATTGAACCTTTATATTATTACATGAAGTAGTATTTAAAAGTTATGACAAACGTTTTTACCAATAATTTGGCATCTTCAGGTCACATTAAAAGAACATAGTGACATAAAATGAACACTTAAGATATTCAAGTTAAGCACAATCGTTAAAAATTAAAAACTGGTATAATAGGCAATCTGGGCAATATGCTATTAAAATACATGTAGCAGGAAGATGATACCATGAAATCGTGGGATAGTCTGATAACACTATATAAACTGATAAGTGTACACAACGAAGAAAGACGACATAATAATCTTGAAGTTTATGCGGGTGCAGTTCCCAAAATGATGAAAATATACTACAGTATATAGGTCTCTCGTGCTGCCGTTTATGGACGTATGGAATTAAAGCCTTGTAAGTATAAAAAGGGTAATGTGAAAGAATTTTTTTAAATAGAAAATTACGAAAGGATATAAATTTTTTGAAGTCGTGGTTAATGATACTTACAAGATAGTTGAGGAAAAGTTGACTTGAGTCCATTGATGCAGCAACACGACTGAGCTTTACAGTGGAATGTAGCAAATAAATAAAACTGTGTACCAGGCAAACCTAGTGGATAAACCGGAATTATTTCTGTACAATTTTGAAAAGCGGGTTATTTAAATTAGGATATTGTTCATTAAGTAAATGGGTATTATCATTAGAGTAGGTGGCTATGTAAAACTCCTCTGCGGCATTCATGTATTTATAATTATTGACAGTTTTTAAAACTTGGAGGGTGTCATCTATACCTGTAAGTTCATGGTTGTGATTGATTAGGTGTGTTGCAAATTTCGATTTATTTCTATTATATTTGAAATCGGAAACATGTTCCCTATAGCGTGTGCGGAAATTTCTCTTGGTTTGTCCTACATATTTACTAGGGCCTTTAAAATTTTAAGCATTTAAATTCTGTGGTGTTTGGTCAAATCATGATCACTCCAAAATCCTGTTTTCAGATACACGCATTTTTATGTTCAATTTTCCTTTACAAATCATAATTCTAGCTTACATACAAATGTGAACGAAAATAACAAGATTAGATGAAGATATCACAAGGGCTGCGCTTTCAGCTAAAAAAGTGGTCATTTTTGGAGTATCGTATTCTGAACAAATACCACAGAATTATTTACGAGAATGGTACTGAATATATTATACATTCATTAAAGAACTTTCACATTATTACTCATCTGAAAAATCTGTCTTAAAGCCGGTTTTCAAAGAACCCACTTTCTGCAGCGATGCATGAAGTCGCCCGAATGTGAACTGCGCGCGCCGCATTACCTAACTTCCGTTGTTCGGATGGTAGATACGTTGTACCGATGTTGCGTTATCTCTAACCCTGACACTGATGTCACGATACTTTGTATCGCTGCTATTAGTTGTACTGTAACACACACAGTGCCACACGTCGAGACAGAAAGAAAAAGAGAGAGAGAGAGAGAGTTCACAAGGATGCGTGTTACAGAAGAAAGAACCGTAATTTTATCCAAAACTATTCAAAATCGGACACATGTATATATGAACTCTCTTCTTCACAATGATATCAGGAATAGGATCCTAGACTATAGCACAATTTTCGTGAATCACCCTGTATTTCCGAACTACACTTGCATTTATTGTACCGTTAAATACACATGTGCGTGTTAATGAAGATAATTCCTTCAGTGCTTGTTGAGTCAGTCCACCAAACAGCGTAATATTGTATTTAACCCTTAACTTGGCAAGACTTCATTTCTCACACTAGTTTATTAAACCGTGTCGGACTGTAAAGAAAACAACTATCGTAATGTCCATATTTTATATGTTGTACAATATTATAGTATTGTGAAATTTTAATTTTCCTACCAATTTTTTTTTCTATTGCTCTATTAAAATTATAGATATTAACCTGTTGTATCCTATAGAATACTATGTCAATTTAAGAGTTAAGAACTGAACTTCTACACGTGATTTTATGCAAACATGTCAAGGACCTATTTTTATTTTTCCTGGAATCTCTCCATATACGTTTATGGCTAGTCTTCTTCTCTGTCTTTGAAGCGTTACATTTACGTAGTATAGATTCCAGTTGTTTCTTTGGTTCTAGATTACTACTCCGTCTCCAATGCCCTGTGTGTTGCCTACATTCAGGGCAGTCCGGAAACTTAATGAGTGCCCCTTGTACTGGGTGTTCAGTTCAAAATGTGTCATGGCTCGCTGTATGTCGTCATGTGGCTAGCCGATGAGCCTAGAGAATTCAATCTTCCTACACTTCCGCAGAGGCGTATTACCTATGTGCCAGAGAAGTTGCCTAGCAAGTACGGCGTTCATTCTGAAGATTACTTACCGATACGTACGGTAACGCCAGTAGTGACAAGAATGTGAACTGTTTGGAAACACGTACTGAAGTGAGTTTTTTTCTTAATGTCGGGATATGGGGAGAGGGTTAAGACGATTACTTACGTATTTGTTGACATTAACTTGGACGGTCAACATGGACACGGAGCATTTTGATTTGTGTTGTGGAATGTTGCCGTACGCAATCGATGATAACAAATACTCTGCGTACGACTTGCCCGAGCAAAACACAGTTCGAAAGAGGTTATGGTAGCACACAGACTTTACAGACCGCCATCTGTTGCTATGACATTCAAGTTATACCGTACACGTTCTCAAGTTCAGATTGAACGCCTTGATTAATAGGCAACTTCTCTGACATAAAAGCTGAAACTCGCTTCAAATGGCTGACTCACAACAGTCACGTCATGACACACTTTGAAATGAACACCCAGTATATCTCAGTCAATATCAACATTGTTCTTTTAGCATGCACTGTGACTTCTTCTACTGACTAGACACAAACGCCATTCTCTGACTCGCGATGTTTATTATTTTGCTGTTTGTTAAAACTTGTTTAAAACAATTGAACGGCAAGCCGGCTTTGAGTATGATCTTTAATTCTATTATGCTCGACCATGCCGAAATGTACTAATTATACACCTGGTAGCAATCATTTAATGCATGTCATTAAAGTACACCTACTCATTAAAGTACAGGTCTTCAGCCAATGATAACTCAGCTTACATGTGTTCAGTCAATGACAAGTCAGCTTTGTACCGTTATAAAACCGCATGTATCGATTATTCTCGGATATGCAATCGAAAGAGAATTAGCGAAAAGTCACGGAGGCTGGAAATCCAATACTGTCGCAGAAGATTATGTCCTGTCACTATAATAATTAGCGTTAATTGTAAATAATATTCAAATAAATTCAATTTGTCATCTCGTTTTTCAATGTCGAATTCAATAATCAAGGTTATAATATTATCAAGTTTAACGGGACTACGTCAAGGTCAATGACATTATTGTTCCTCGGAAAAAATCAATACTTTCGCATCTGCGCACATCTCACAATTCACGACCTAGAACAAGGTCACTTCCGATCTTGTCAGATACAAATAAAATGTATACATCTAAATACCGGTAATTTCAAGTTAGAAATATGGTCGAGCATAAAAAGTCGTATGAAACTCGCCTATAATGGTAATTAAGAAGCTCGTATGAAAATTATGAAACTCGCTTGCGCTCGTTTCATAAATATCCATACTCGATTCTTAATTACTATCATTATAGGCTCGTTGCATAATGTACTATTTTATTGCTATGAATGTGTAATAAAGTGAAATTTATCACCAAATGTAGGCCTACATGAAGTGTATGGTGAAAATTCGATAATTGGGGGTATGTTTCAAAAATGGGTTCGTATGTCAAATGAAAGGCGATAGAATGTGCATAACAGCAGCATCTGTATTAAAATAAGGTAGTCGATTTGGTGTTACATGTACAGTCAGAAAAGTAAGACCTTATTTGCTGTGTATTCACATCGCTGTGTTATTCGCCATTCGAGAGTCTTAAGCATTTCAGATATAAGATTATGTTCTATTAGATCAAAATTAGTACTTGGAACTTTTGCCGCGAGATTTAAATGCTCGTTGAAATTCCTGTATTGAACTTTCTGAGAAGACAAATCAACATCCAGATATGTTCTTCAATTCTTGAGTATTTGTCGACCGATTTTGAATAGACTCTGGACTCTATAAAAGTCTATAGAAAAAAAATCACATGCTAATAAATCAGGAGATCAGGGTGGCCAGTTTAAATGTATATAAAAATTTGAAAGTGCTAGTAGTTAACTGTCGAGAATGCCGCGATTTTCAAAATTGTAATTGTTTTTGCTGGATCATCGCTTTATTTTAGTTTCAGTGTAAGTAAAAAAGCTTCTTCATTTGGAAATAGATTTACGTGTTCTTTCACATTCACTGTGTTATTTTGTCAGTCTATGACTCTATTCTGTGTACTTATACTTGTAGGAAGTTCTGTACCCATATACTCTTACTCACGTAGCAAACTGTGCGACTTCTGGAACCCATATTTCGTCGCTGTTCACATTTAAAGAAGTGATGCCACCATAATCATCCGGGTTCCAGCGAAGATGCTCGTCTGTCCATTGCTGTAAAAAGTTACAGATTATTCTAAGAAGAAATAATTACTTTTGAACATTACTTCTTTGTTAAAGTTTTCATAAGACTTCAAGCATCAGGAAAAGAACACGTTTTCAATAATCTATTTATATTCAAACAACAAACCATTTTAACATTATATACTTTAACAACGGGGGCTTAGAAACACCATGTTCATAAAATTCATTTAATTCATACAAATCATAGAAATACTGAAAAATATCCTTATGTTCTAGTCATTAATTAGTGGGAACAAATTTCTACAATGATATACAATACACTCGCTCTTCTCAATAATAGGCTATAATGACCACAAAGCGGATTTTGGGTCCCGATACTAAACGTTAGGTTACGTCAGTTACAGGGAACTGTTTGAACTCATTGTTACACTCCTCCCGTATGCCAACGGACGCGACGTCCTGTTGCTGTGTAGGGACAGAAGATCCACTGTCTGATTATGACAGTGAAGTTTAGACTCGCGAATAATGTAAGATGATACTGAAGATAGTTGAAATGAGATTCTTCTTAAAATAAGAATGAGATTGAAACCCTACCACATGTGCTTGGCTTCTGTAGAAAGGGAGAACTTCAGGTAAAATCGCCACAAAAGAGTAAGAAGTTCAGTGGCTGACTGCTTCACAGAGTAAAACAAGATTGAAGTGCATGAAGATATTCATTGTATTTCAAATGAAGATTCCACCAAGAGAGTAGAAATAGTTTAAATCGACAGACAGAGAAATAGGGGATACATAATTGACCCAACGGTACATTTTGAAAGAGGAGGCACTCAAATACAAGATGTAAATCTGGAGAAAAAACATCATTATCACCCTTGTTATGCTTACTTTTCAAACAAATACAACATCGAGAACTAGAAAATGATTGGCTTGGTTTTTGGTGCAAGAGAAACTATTACACGATTTTTTGCTGATCTTTTCAACAATTTAGATCTACACAATTCTCATCTCGAGGACATCGGCTTGCAAATCTTAAGAGATTCCTTTAACTATAGGCCTAGTACATAACCGTTTATATTCTTAAAAATTAAAATGGATTTAACTTCTTGAAAATCATAGCTGCCCACTCGAATACATAAAGAAAATGAAAACAGTTATTATACTAATGCATTAAAAATTATTAGCAAGCATAAATTAAAATATTATCTTGTTTGAATTGTCAGAAGGCTGTATTTTCATGGTAACACTTAGAAAGGGTAGCTAGCCTATAACTTTTTGTTACATCTCTCTAATATGCCACAATTCACGCTTTATGTTAAGTTTTCATTTTCTAGGTTATGTATTGACTTCTGTTCTAAGTTTCATGATCTATATGATGTTCTATGATTGTAGTTTGTTATGTTATATGCTAATATTATGCTCTATTGTTATGGTTTATTTCATGTTATGTTTCATATATTTATATGTTATGTTCTATTTTATGTTTTTGTGTTTCATTTTAAATTGTATCGTCTATACTGTGTGTTAAGTTGCAAGTTCCTTTGTTATGTCCTGGGTTATGTTTATGCATTTATGCTATGTTATATATGTGGTATATGTGTAATACCGTATGTTCTATGTGTTACGTGTTTCATGTGTGTTATGTATGTTTTTATGTTATGGTACGTCTAGTTCGCGGATAATCACAAGTCACATACCGGCCCATTGAACTACTAGAATCAAATATTCACATGGGCAAAATGTATATAGTAAATTTTTCATTGATATCTTTTCTCCAGAGACAGATTTTCTTTAATTCTTCTACACGGAACTCCCAGATTCACTTTTCTTCTCGAGGAGAACATACTAGAAACTTTCATCGTTCTCAACCATCCAAAGTTATCGGACACGTGTGAACACAGAAACCTCAGCCCTAACTGCAAGTATGGAGATAAATATCCCTTTCTTGCCTGAAATTGAATCCGTATTCTCTAGCTACAAGTGAGTCAATTTAAAACAGAGTGAAAAATTCATAATGCGCATATTTATAATAGAAATTCTTACCCAGAACATCCAGCAGTGAATATTAATGGAATTTATATGTTCGTCCTGCAACAAGCAATTGATGTAAATTAATTGACCTTACAAAGTGCATCACTAATGGTATATTAATATCAATAGTTATGGCATCAGTACAAAATTCTTTAGCTCACATTATTTTCTTCTTCCTCTGTGAAACTAAATCTAACATTTTATTTTTTTTACTCCACGCGTATGTTCACTGGCACCCTTACATAACCTAACTCTTGCAACATGTTTTTTATTTCTGCATTTACATGGAGTCTAGAGACTTCCACATATGAGGCATTCAGAGCTAAATTGGATCAAGTCCATGAGACGTAGTTTTGAGATAATAAGACTTAAAGTTAACTTGCTCTAGTGGATTATCTAATTTGACTAGCAATAATTTTATTGCTCCATTCTCAAATTCTAGATTTATAAAATATAAACAATTGTGATGTTAACTGATGCAGCGCTTTGGTGACTTGATCCACTATGGCTCACAACATCGTGAACAAATAATCTGAGCCAAAAGAGACTGGTGTCACCTACCGGCGAATGCTTGGAATTAAGACTTGATCCAATACTGCTCGGAAAAGATCCAACTTCAGATAATCAGAGAATGAATTAAACTCAATTTATGAAAATTTGTGACTTCATCCATTTCAGCTCTGTACGCCTCATATAGGCACTCAAATAATTGAAGAGTTTTTTGAAAAAAAAAATCAATCATAGTCCAAAAACATACATTTTCATGAGAAATAATAAACTATCTGGCATAGAAGTTATTGACACTTCAAGTATGAAATTCATCATGCCGTTTCTTAAGGTGTTCTAGAAACTTAGGAAAACTGAAGTACATTTATAACTTAAATTGCCTCATAGAAATACATGTGTAAATGCAAGTAACCGTGGACAATGGTTGTTTTAAGAAGAAATTCTCTGTTGTGGCTGAAGTGCGCCTCCTTTAATCTTCTTTTTCTTTATTATATCCTTTTTCTTCTCCTTTCGTTCCTTACTTTTCCTCCGTGGGATTACTTCTGCACGTAAAGATGACTCCATAACTAATACAATAATTCACGTACCAAAGTATTTTTCTCTGAGGTGGCTTTTGCCGCGTACGTAAGAAGCAGTACTGAAAATCTAATACAGTTTAAAATTGTATGGATAAATGTTTTGTTGTTGTTGTTGTTGTTGTTTTCTAATGCCAGGCATTTTACAATAAAATCATTTGACCTCTTGCACTCCAATATTTTTTCAAAGATATTATCATGACCAGCCACTGACGCACAGATTTTGAGATGTTCTGAATCAATTTCTTGATTTGAGTTGCACAATGGGCAGTTAGGGGACTGATATATTCCAATTCTATGCAGATGCTTGGCCAAACAATCTTGGCCTGTTGCCAATCTAAATGCAGCTACAGACGATTTGCGTGGTAAATCGGGAATTAAATGTGGATTTTGATGCAGAGAGTTCCATTTTTTCCCTTGTGATTGTGTTATCAAATTTTGTTTGTTGAAGTCTAAGTATGTAGATTTAATAAATCTTTTTACAGAGTAATACGTAGATTTAGTAACAGGTCTGTAAGTAGCAGTGCTGCCCTTCTTCGCTAAAGCATCCGCATTCTCGTTTCCCAGGATTCCACAATGGAATGGTATCCATTGGAATACAATTCTTTTATTGAGTGATATTAATTGAGAGAGAATTTTAGTTATTTCTGCTATTTGAGATGAAGGTGTGTGTCTAGAGACTATTGATAGAATAGTTGCTTTGGAGTCTGACAATATAACTGCATTTTTAAATTTATTGATGTGGCAGAGAAGATTCCTGAGATAAATGTTTCAAGATGATATCAATGGAATATTTGTAAATCAGTTGATTGTAGGATGAAAACATAGCTTATTTGGTGTAATTTAAATTTAATCAATAAAGTTGATTTATGTTCTCTCTTGAAGGGTATACACCATTTTAAAATAATTTAATACACAAACACATCTATTACATGAAAATGCCCAATGAAGGTTTTGTAGCTTTATTCTCTTCAGCTCTAATCAACAATAACAATAATCCAGGTAGCCAAGCAACGATAGAAAACAAAAGATGCGAAAACAAATGAATGAGGTGTATAAACAATTGAATGCTTTTTCATATTTAAGTATAAAAATATAGGGGTGCCATTTGAAATTTAAAAGTGGGGGTGGCTGGGGGATAGGGGTGAAATCTAAAATGCAATTAAGCCTGGTTTTAGACTCCCCCCCTCAATATCTAAATTGACGTGTTTTTGTTTAAATTTAATTAAATTTAAATAATTAGTTATTTAGACTGGGAAGTTTTAAAATGAAAGCCCTGTATGAGCACAACTCTAGGTAGCTAAACGATAATAATGTGAGATTAATTGGAAATGAATAATTGTCCAAAAATAACAAAAATTAGCTTCCCTAAAAATTGCAGTATTGTAACTCGCTTGACTTTTACTCTCAGATACAGCCGACCAAAACGATTGTTCATGCTGTTCAAGATGGGCGGTAATCTCTGGGTAGACCATAGAAGAAGTGACACGATTCTTAATTTGGATGAAACGGAAGGAAGGCCTATTAAAATATAGAGGACTTACTGTTCAGAAGTATGAAATTTACTCACAAAACTGATGCTCCTCAGCAACATGTTGACGCTGACGACTGTATCGTAAGAGTGATGAGAAACGGGCCTCACCGTCTTGTCGTAGTCACATAACAGGTCCTGCTTCAATCTGGTGGTTTCCGTCTTCCGTGTCGGATTTTCGATGCAGTCATCTTCAGCAAGCACGACTGAAAATTTACATGTATCCTTTTCATCAAAAAATACATCCAAAAAGAGAAATCTCCAAGCAGACTAATGAAGCTTTCTGTACTCACACCACTGTAACTCAATAAATACAACATTACTGTAATATTTCTCACCACTGTAACTCAATAAATACAACATTACTGTAATATTTCTCACCACTGTAACTCAATAAATACAACATTACTGTAATATTTCTATACTCTCACCATTATAACTGAATAAATACAACAGTACTGCAATATTTCTATACTCTCGCCACTATAACTGAATAAATACAACTATACTGTAATATGTCTATACTCTCACCACTGTAACTCAATGAATGTAACAATACTGTAATATTTCTATACTCTCACCACTGTAACTCAATAAATACAACAATACTGTAATATTTCTATACTCTCACCACTATAACTCAATAAATACAACAATACTGTAATATTTCTGTACTCACGCTACTGTAATTCAATAAATACAACAATACTGTAATATTTCTATACTCTCACCACTGTAACTCAATAAATACAACAATACTGTAATATTGCTATACCCTCACCACTGTAACTCAATAAATACAACAATACTGTAATATGTCTATACTCTCACCACTGTAACTCAATAAATACAACAATACTGTAATATTTCTATACTCACATCACTGTAACTCAATAAATACAACAATGCTGTAATATTTCTATACTTTCACCACTGTAACTCAATAAATATAACAATAGCTACTGTAATATTTCTATACTCACACCATTGTAACTCAATAAATACAACAGTGTTGTAATAATTCTATACTTTCACCGCTGTAACTCAATAAATACAACAATAGCTACTGTAATATTTCTATACTCTTAACATTGTAACTCAATAAATACAACAGTACTGTAATATTTCTATACTCTCACCACTGTAACTCAATAAATATAATACTGTAATATTTCTATACTCTCACCACTGTAACTCAATAAATATAATACTGTAATATTTCTATACTCTCACCACTGTAACTCAACAAATACAACAATACTGTAATATTTCTATACTCTCACCACTGTAACTCAATAAATATAATACTGTAATATTTCTATACTCTCACCACTGTAACTCAATAAATATAACGATACTGTAATATTTCTATACTCTCACCACTGTAACTCAACAAATACAACAATACTGTAATATTTCTATACTCTCACCACTGTAACTCAATAAATACAACACTACTGTAATATTTCTATACTCTCACCACTGTAACTCAATAAATGCAACAATACTGTAATTTTTCTGTACTCTCACCACTGTAACTCAATAAATACAAAATATTACTTTAATATTTCTGTACTTTCACCACTGTAACTCTATAAATAAAACAATAGCTACTGTAACATTTCTATACTCTCACTATTGTAACTCAATAAATACAACAGTACTGTAATATTTCTCTATTCTCACCACTGTAACCTAATAAATACAACAATACTGTAATATTTCTATACTCTCACCACTGTAACTCAATGAATACAACAATACTGTAATATTTCTATACTCTCACCTCTGTAACTCAATAAATACAACAATACTGTAATATTTCTATACTCTCACCACTGTAACTCAATAAATACAACAATACTGTAATATTTCTATACTCTCACCACTGTAACTCAATAAATACAACAATACTGTAATATTTCTATACTCTCACCACTGTAACTCAATAAATACAACAATACTGTAATATTTTTCAGACAACGCATACTAAACCAGTATTCACGTATTGATGTACGACTTCGTACTGGAAGGGCAGTATTGAATGTGTGAACTCCCTTGTAACATAACACTTCACCGCCCACCGTGTTCAAATTACGCCAGTATCAAAAGGAGGAGATAATGAGTTTGTGTGTATCTGTGTGTATAGTAATAATTTCAGACTGTATTTTACTCAAGGAGAAAAATGAAACAGTACTGAGAATTAGAAACATATTATCTTAAGACCTAATATTATTATAAAGTAATGCTTTACACTCCCATTCAAACACTATTATTATTTTTAATAGAAATAGTTCTATGTTAGTCACTGTTTTAGTTAATCATACAACCAAAAAATACGCTCTTCTTCCTCCTCCAGAGGTCCTGATCCAGTCACTCTCCATCGTCCATGTTTCTTTTCTGCATGTTGTCCCTAATTTCATCCTTCCAAGTAGATCGTGGTCTTCCTAGCTTTCTTCTTAAAGATTATGCCATACTCCGCACGAGTCTTTGGTCGATATAAGGAGGATTTTTTATGATAATTTCTAGAGAATACGGCCCACATGCTCACCAGGTCTTACCGTGTGCGACTTTTATTTATGGGGTAGCCTAAAAATTATTCTATAGAAATAATCCTCACACTATCATAGATGAAAGGAAATGATTTTTGCGTGTGAAAGCTGTTTTATCGGAAGAAGTCAGGAATGTCTGAATTCAGAGAGAGAGAGACCACTTTGGACACTCCTATAACACAGGTTATAGGGTGTTCGGAGTTTAGAAAAGACCATCGGCTATATAGGCGTCTTCTTAGCGCACACCTCCCTCTTTGTAATATAACTAAAATAAGTTATTTTCGTATTTTCTAACGTATGTAAAATAACAGAAACAAATTTAAATACTGTAACTGAACATTGCTTCCAAGTATATACGCTTTACATTGCTTATAAATGTACTTATATACTGTATTAGTTTACTTGTATTTTCAATAACCAAATAAATTGCATAAATTTACTTCTGTTATTTTATGTACCGGTACGTAAGAAGATACATAAACAAACTATTTTAGCTACTTTAAAAAGAGGGATGATGTCCGCTAAGACGAACCTATATACCCAATGGTACTTTATAAACTCTAAACGCTCTATCCTACTCGTAACATGAAAACAGTAGTACTGTATATTATGAAACAAATTTATAATGTTATACTTTATTGCATGAGTCAATGTTTAGGAAACGAGAGAAACAAAGGCAATAACTGCATAACATTATAAACGAGTTTCAGACTTTATTTTTCTACGACAGCATTATAAAATAATTAATAAAGAAATAACATATGAAGGGTACAGAGAAAGAACAATCAAAGTCACAATTCTCATAAGGGTTATGACATCATCTAATTCAGTCAGTGGCGTACGCAGAATTTTTCAAGGGGGGGGGTTATTATAAAAATTGTTTACAATTTACATTATCCCTATTTTAAATTTTGTGTATTATTATTATTATTATTATTATTATTATTATTATTATTATTATTATTATTATTATTATTATGTTTTGTATCATTTTTATTTTTTATTATTTTATTGTTATTTTACGACGCTGTATCAACATCTAGGTTATATAGCGTCTGAATGAAATGAAGGTGATAATGCCGGTGAAATGAATCCGGGGCCCAGCTCCGAAAGTTACCCAGCACTTGCTCGTATTGGGTTGAGGGAAAACCACGGAAAAAACCTCAACCAGGTAACTTGCCCCGATCGGGATTCGAACCCGGGCCACTTAGTTTAGCGGCCAGACGCGCTGACCGTTACTCCACAATTGTGGACTATTATTATTATTATTATTATTATTATTATTATTATTATTATTGGGTTGGATCCCCCTTTGATCTCATTGAATTGTTTCTTCCGAGGTTTTTCCCAGCCGTGGGACTGAAGCCGGATGGCCTATGGCGAGTCCTCGGCATCAACCCTTTGATTTGATTACCTGGTTGGGTTTTCCGGGGTTTTCCCCAACCAAAAGGCAAATGCCAGGTAACCTTTTGGCGAATCCTCGGACCTCACCTCATCTCACTACATCTCGCCAAAATATTGTAAAAAATTGCACAAAATTGTAAAAATTATAGAAAATTACTAAATTGTAAAACTGTAAAAATTTGTAAAAATTGTAATTGTAATATTGTAAAATTTTCACTTGTTCCACATCTTAAAGCTTCATTGCTCATGTAAGATCGATGGAATAAAATAAATGAATGAATTATTATTATTATTATTATTATTATTATTATTATTATTATTATTATTATTATTATTATTATTATTATTATTATTATTATTATTATAGAACAGAAATATAAATGCTTTAGAAATTAAACTTACATCACACAAAAGAGGTTGACTAACGAAGGTAATTCTAAAAACTCAGAATATTAAATTTATTTAGGATTTCAGGATTTAAGTCAATTTATTCTACTTCAAATTTGTTCTAGATCTTTTCGGTAAGTATACTAATGGAGTAAAGTAATTCTCAACACTCAGATCACAGCCGACATAAACTTATACTAGCATTTCAAAAGAGTTCCCATCAAGCAGTCCATCTAAGGAATAGGACCAAGTACCACAGACTATACACAACGAAACAAATACGATCCACTATTTTGCCGAACAAGACCCAAACACGGTCTCTATCTGGTGATGACGTCACAATGAGACCATCGTCTTCATCTGTCTCGTCCTTAGCAACTGCCGTAACCTAGAATAAGAAATAAAGTCATTAATATTAACAAGGCGATATTCTAATATTCTATGGCAACGTAAGAAAATACAGATAATATAAATAATACGTACACCCACGACTGCAGGTTTTACACTGGAGTTCAAAGATACCTGATCATACTAATCGATAGTAACCAATAATTTGTTCGTGTAAGTGTATATTCTTTGGTTATTGCTTCTATAAACAGATAGCGAAGATAATAGTCAGTGTTGCCAATGGTACATAAATATACCCGCATTATAGAATTCAAGATTATAAAACAACACTGGGTTTAGCTGGAAACCGCTGATATTGTCAATTATGAGAATAATTTATGTTTAATCTACATAATCATTTTTCCTGACACATTTTTAACCGTGTAGGGCTCTGAGTTCTGCATTCACAACTGGCCTACGTCTGTGTTCATTACACAACTGAGTGGGCCATGAAAAATATAGCTCTCCTTGGCAACGGTTTGTTGTTATTGGATTTGTATCTTTCTTACGAGAAATAAAACTGCTCCCGAGTTTGATTGACTTTTTATCACAGTCTAGTATATACAGTCGCGAAGCTCAATACGTAGTAAATATCCAAACATTAGATAGTTGCTCACCACTAGGATCGCTAATATCGCCTCATTACAGGCAATACAAAATAGTATCGTCACAGTGTATTGTTTCTAGCACCCTCAAAACTCAAGCTTCGTGACTGTATACAGTAGACTGTGTCATTATATTGTATTCACACTACAACCGCCCCAATAATGGTGCCACCTATTGAAAACTAGCGGTACTCTTCAAAGTTTGTTAATTTTTTTATATCTTTAATTCTGACATCCCGTGGTTGAAAAGTACGCTTACACGATAATAAAATCGTAGGTCAGATATATTTGAACATTAGTGTACACTGGCGTTAAAAGATACTTTACTATCCGATAGTGATCGATAATTTGTTCGTGTAAGTGTGTATTCTTTGGTTATTGCTTCTATAAATAGATGGTGAAGATAACAATCAGTGTCGTCAATAGTAAATAGCCTAAATATACTCGCATTATAGAATTCAAAATTTCACCCACCCCATCTAATGATTGTAAAAGCACTAGGTTTAGCGGGAAACCGCTGATTCTGTCAATTATGAGAATAATTTTATACATAATCATTTTCTCCCAAGACATTTTTAACCGTCGCGTCCCAATAATAGTGTCACCTATTGAGAACTAGCGGAACTACTACAAAGTTTGCCAATTTGTTATATCTTTGGTTCTGATCTATCCCGTGGTTAGAAACTTCGCTTACACAATCAAAAAGCTGTAGGTCAGATATTTTTGAACACCAGTATACGAAATGTTAGACTGTACAATAATAATTACTGAAAAAAAAACTATCACTTATACCTGACGTGATATTTGCATGAGGACAACCAACTGGCCCACTCTGTAGCTCAAGGCACGGTTTGTAAGATTCTGTATGCATGTTGGAGGATCTGTCGAGGAGGACAAACATCTGAGAGCAATTGTCACTACGAGAGACACGCCTAGTAATACCAAAGAATCACGGTACAGTCGCACTGAAACAAAAGACAAAACAAATAGCTGTTAGCAAAGAATGTGATACGCGTTTATTTTTTTCTGATTAGTGATATGTAAGTGGACAGCCCTAATAATACATTGGTTGGCCGCATACCGGAAGCACAGCTACCCACATGAAAGCGTGGAAATATAAAATGTATTCACTGTATAAGTACCTAAGCATTTCCAATATTGTAGAACAAATTATAACTTACCCACAATCGGGCTGCTCTCTCCAGTGTTTCCCAGAGTCATTCCCAAATACTGCAGATAGATGCAGTGACATATTAAAATGACACAAGAGAAGGTGATTCGTTTATCATCCGACGCAGAAAGAAACACGAAGTTGAGTAAAACCATGATTGCATTAACTGTAAACAAAAACATACATTAAAATACTCAAGTATAGATCATAAGATAAACGCAACAGAGCTAGAGACTACAATGTCGAAACCACGCATGTTAACAACGCATCTTTCATCAAAAATTCAAAACGGAGTTATTTTGCGAAACCAGAATAATAAAAATTCTGTGCCACATGGTGGAGATATACTTTTTTATTAAATATTTCAGTTGCTTCCTAACAATTAAGTTCTGTATTAAAATACAAACAACATTCCTTCTTGCTGTTTATTTTCTTGATAAAACAATTTGGGGAGTGACAATGAGTAGTGAAATTTGTACCCAGTTTTGGCCTCACAGGCTCTCGCGTCACGGATCATTCACAAGATAAGCGTGAATTGAATTACTTGCTTTATGTCAATACAAAAATATGAACTTTCATTTTCTGCATCACAGACAATTTTTTTTTTTTTCCAAAAAGTAATATACATTCATTCATTCGTTTTTATAATATCGTTTTTATTTTATCGCGTCAATAAATATTTTAGAACAGATGTACCGTTTTGGATACTTAGAAATATGTTCAGCCTGATTAAATATCTCCTTACCCATAGTCGTATAATGAAAAACTAAAAACAGAGTTAATATGTTTTACTAATGCTCTTACCCAGAGTCGTACAATGAGAAACTAAAAATAAAGATAATGTGTTTTACTAATGCTCTTACCCAGAGTCGTATAATGAAAAACTAAAAGTAAAGTTAATATTTTTTACTAATGCTCTTATCCAGAGTCGTATAATGAAAAATTAAAAATTAAGTAAAAGTATTTTACTAATGCTGTTACCCAGAATCGTATAACGAAAAACTAAAAATAAAGTTAACATGTTTCACTAATGTTCTTAACGAGAGTCGTATAATGAAAAATTAAAAATAAAGTTAATGTTTTACTAATGCACTTACCCAGAGTCGTATAATGAGAAATTACAAATAAATGTAATATGTTTTACTAATGCTCTTACCCAGAGTCGTATAACAAAAAACTAAAAATAAAGTTGATATGGTTTACTAACGCTCTTACCCAGAGTCGTACAATGATAAATTAAAAAATAAAATTAATATGTCTTGTATTAATGTCCTTACCTAAGACCGGAGCACCCACGATCACTTCAGGTAAGAAAGAGTGTCTCTGCAATGTGAACCTGTACTCTACCCATGGTAAAGTTGCGTTGTGTTCCAACAGATCCACGCGTATTGTCGAGGTAGCAGACAACAGCTTCCACTCATTTGGTTCGTATTTACTCTGGTGTACCTAACCCAGTTAAAATAACGTTGTTATTTAAAACCATATCTCTTCGTGACATAGTTCATATAGAATAATGACAATATTTAATTATTCGTATGGTTTTCAACTGTCTAGGGATTCTGTTATACAGTGTGTATTTGTAAAAGGAAAATATGTTTCTTGGACTGGGAAGAAAGAAAAAGTAGTGCTAATCAGACTTGGTCAATCAAAAGACGGTTTGAGAACAATAGCAACGTAATTTCCTAGAACAGGCCTACACATTGTTTGCGCTCTCCGAGCCGGCTCACAGCTCATGAGCGGAATGCAGATATTAACTGCGCTCTGTATAAGGGTGGACTGGAAGAAGGGGTGGATCTCGTACAAAATATACACAAAAGGAAGTACTATTACGAGTGCTTATGAAATGAATTCCCGTTCAGTGTTTGCAAAACTATCTTGGACTATTATTAATTAATAAAGAAATATTTATTTTACAGAAATAATAGAAATTCTATACCTACTTAAATGTACAATATCATTTTGTTATATATTTTTATTTATCGGTACATCAAAACGGGGTTTTATGCTGTTGGCAGCTGAAAGGAACAGTAGCCTACTGATCGTAATGAAACATCAGTTACAGATGTTCGATGGCTGCCTTTATTAAAGTTGATTATAGAAAACACTTGCACACAAATATAAATGTTGAGCCAAACATAGCAATCATTTTCACAGCCAGCCTGTGTAGTCGTGGATATTATTGCTAATGTTTAATCTTGTAAAACTCAACCAGGCTAGTAGCATTATCCAAACGATCTTTAGCCCTTACTTCACATTGAAGATCAATAAGTTCGAGCTGTAAATCGTTAAATGTTAAATGTTATGTTCCGGCCTTTAGTTTCCTCCATACTGTACTGTAGCAGTAGGTAAGCAACGTGAAACAGTTACTGAGAATAGGCCTACACACTGCACTCCACTAGATAACTGAGTGGTCGTTTCCCTCTCCTCTACCTATATCAAGTCTATGTCATTCTGACGCATCTTCCTCTCCGTTTCGGCGAAAGGTAAACACAGCTCTCCCGCTCCCAAGGAGCGCGCGCGCTCGTTGAGCGCTGTTTGTGCAGGTATGTCCTAGAATGTTCCACAAGGTTGACGTATTATTTCTCATTATAAGTTTAATAACGACAATTAATTTCCTTTATAGTGATATTTGTAGTCCACTTTCATGAACAAATGAAGGGCTCCCTGCGAAAAGGAGGTAGCTCTACTTTTACAAAGTTTTGGAAAACAACAAAAACATTCTAAAATAATTCAAATTTTAGCTGAGCTTCTTTCCTTTTCTGACTTACCCGTTTATTATAAAGAGAGAGCGAAATATCATCGCCAGCCTCCCGCCATGATCCAAGTCGGAAGGAGCAGTTCAGACTGTCGTAAGGCCAGTGAGTGGAATCCAAGGCACAGACTGCAGCATACACCGCAACCATCGAACAAGCCACGTAGCCGTTCGAGTACACGTAACATCCGATGCCGGTTGTCTCCTTGTCCATGTTCCGCATCATACTTCTGAAACATGAAATACCGATAGTGCCCGGCTAGGACTGTATCTGCCTTACATAACTTAAATAAATAAATAAATAAATAAATAAATAAATAAATAAATAAATAAATAAATAGGGAAATAAATAAATAAATGGGGAAATAAATAAATAGGGAAATAAATAAATAAACAAATAAATAAATAAAGAAATGAATGAAGAAAGGAACGAATGAATGAATGAATGAATGAATGAATGAATGAATGAATGAATGAATGAATGAATGAATGAATGAATAAAGGAATAAATAAATAAAGGAATACAGGAATAAATAAATAAATAAATAAAGGTATAGATAAATAGGGAAATAAATAAATAAATGGGGAAATAAATAAATAAATAAATAAATAAAGGAATAAAGAAATGAATGAAGAAAAGAACGAATGAATGAATTAATTAATTAATGAATGAATGAATAAAGGAATAAATAAAGGAATACAGGAATAAATAAATAAATAAATAAATAAAGGAATAAATAAATAAATAAATAAGTAAATACGTAAATAAGTAAATAAATACTCGTAAATAAAAAAATAAATAAATAAAGGTAGGTATAAATAAATAAAGGAATAAATAAATAAAATAATAAATAAAGGAATAAATAAATAAATAAATAAAGGAATAAATAAATAAATAAATAAATAAAGGAATAAATAAATAAAGGAATAAATAAATAAATAAAGGAATGAGTGAAGTTATGAAGGTCCAGATGCAGATACGATAGCCACTACAGCTTTCATTCCTCTTTCAGTGCTGTGTAAGCGAATTCTGTCATTACATCTCAGAAGGCCAATATAACTCATTTTATAAATTAAGTCATATTTTGTGCAGGCTTCTGTATTCTACTCTATACCGTATATTCTGCGTAGCTCAGTCGGCTAAGTCACTTGCCTGCCGATCTAGAGTTGTACTCGAGTGCGAGTTCGATTCTCGCTTGGACTGTTTACCTGATTGGGTTTTTTCGAGGTTTTTCCCAACGGTAAGGCGAATGTCAGGTAATCTATGGCGAGTTCTCGGCGTCATCTCGCTATCACCAATCGCATCGATGCTAAATAACCTACTAGTTGATACAAAGTCGTTAAATAACGAAATAAAAATATAATCAAGAGGTGGAGGAATCCATTACTTACGGAACAAGACGTGCCACTTCCGGTATCCATATTTCATCAGTTGACATAACCAAAAAAGGGATATTCTCGTATTCTGACGGCTTCCAACTCAAACGCTCGTCTTTCCAGAACTGCAAAAAAGAATAAATTCCTGTTATCGTCTTCAGCTCATAAGGGAGCGTTCAACACTGAAAGGTTGGCTAGTACCTTCAAATTTTGTACATTGAAAGGTCGCATTTACAACAAATTTTCTGCGAAAAACATTTTGAAATCGACCTGTAATTCAGTTAAATAGTATTTGGAAGTCCTAATGATGTCGCTCGGAGGAAGGCAAGCACACTGTAGAACCAAATGTAACACTGTGCCCTCTGTGTAAAAAAAGGGGTACAGGGACTTCTCGGACACACTGTATATTACTTAATACATTAAATATTTATGGTTTCAAAATAAAACTACAAAATATACTTCTACTCACCCAGAGTGTAAAACTGTGAACATTCAAAATGCCGTGTTCGTCATCCTGTGAATGCAATAAAAATAAAATTACTTACACTGTCTCGTTGCTAAACTAATAACATTACCCTAACTAATCCTACTACACTGCTCCGTCGATAAAGAAGAATGTGTTTGAGTCTAAAGAAAACAGAAAACATTACAACGTGGTCTGCTGTGACAAGAATCCAAGCCTCCGCATACCGGTAAGGCATCATGTCACAAACACTTTCAAGTCTGAGTATTTCTGACAAAGTAAATATCATTCAATGCCTTGAAAACAAATGTTAAGGATATTGCTGGAGAGAGTAAGGTAATATTTATTTTTTTATGTTTTTATTTATTTAATCCTTTATTTACTGATTTATTTCTTTCTTTATTTCTTAATTAATTCATTCATTCATTCATTCATTCATTCATTCATTCATTCATTCATTCATTCATTCTTTCCTTTCTTCATAACTTCACTCATTCCTTTATTTATTTATTTAGTTAATGATTTATTTATTTGTTCCTTCATTTCTTTATGTATTTATTTATTCATTCCCTTATTTATTAATTTGTTCCTTTATTTCTTTATTTATTTATTCCTTTATTTATTTATTTATTTATTTATTTATTTATTTATTTATTCCTTTAATTATTTATTTATTTATTCCTTTAATTATTTATTTATTTATTCCTTTATTTATTTATTTATTTATTTATTTATTACTTCTTTATTTATTATTCCTTTATTTATTTATTTATTTATTTATTTATTTATTTATTTATTTATTTATTCCTTTATTCATTCATTTATTCCTTTATTCATGTATTTATTTATTCCTTTATTCATTCATTTATTTAATCCTTTATTCATGTATTTATTTCCCTATTCCTTTATTTATTTATTTATTTATTTATTTATTTATTTATTTATTTATTTATTTATTTATTTATTTATTTATTTTTCTTGAGACATATATTTTAGGAAAAAAATTAATTGGTATTAATGTTGTAACAGATTCGCTTTATTAATGAATTAACAACTCTTAGTACCCATTCCCGTATAATCGATTTTACTGTCCATAATATTCCTTGAGTTTCTTGTTCTATCTCAGTGGTATTCAATCTTTTTGCTGACATATTCTCGAATATATTTGTACCCTCAAACTGCATACGAATTATATAAGAATTGACAAAAGACTAGCCTATGACTGATGTATTAAAAATAAATTATTATTATTATTTTTAGTAGATTATTTTACGACGCTTTATCAACAGCTTAGGTTATTTAGCGTCTGAATGAGATGAAGGTGATAATACCGGTGAAATGAGTCCGGGGTTCAGCACCGATAGTTACCCAGCATTTGCTCATAATGGGTTGAGGGAAAACCCCGGAAAAACCTCAACCAGGTAACTTGCCCCGACCGGGAATCGAACCCGGGCCACCTGGTTTCGCGGTCAGACGTGCTAACCGTTACTCCACAGGTGTGGACTAGTATTATTATTATTATTATTATTATTATTATTATTATTATTATTATTATTATTATTATTATACAGTACTTTCGTTCTGTTATAGTTTATCAGTCATTGTTCAACAAAATTTGTAACAGTGACGAAGAAAAAAATGGAAACATATCAATAAGAATCACGATGATCAACGTTGTTCTTCTCAGAATACAGTGCGGCACTGCACATTAAATAATGTGGTAAGGGGAAGCGTACCCATCCCCTTTCACCCCTTCCATTTAAATGCTGAGCTTATTGCGTTCTGTTGATGTATTCGGAAAGTAAGTTTTGCCGATGTATGGTACACACATTGACACACTGAATACGCCTATGTAGTCATTGCAAAATAGAACATAAGATAATAAACTTCACTTATTCTTAGCTGAGTGACTGCGTGCCTTTACTGCTGGCTATCAAGGACAGACTACAAACTTCCACTGCTAATTTCGGGGGATGGGGATTCATCAACCATTCAACTTTCTTACAGTGATCTCTCCCTCTCTCTCTCTCTCTTGGTACGTAGCTCATTTGCAAAATTTGTATAACAAATGGACGATTGAGAACATCAAAATTAAAGTACTATTTAGTGCATATTCTACATGTATTAATATAGTGCAATGTCTCTCCCATAGTAATCAACCACTATACACTCACCTTGCTTTACAGCACTGTTTTGAATGACGTAACAGACATGACGGAGTAACAGATCTGACAGGTAACAGACATGACAAAACAAACAAGCATGTGCTAACCTAAAATTTTTTTGCTTAAAAATCTTCAAAATATCAACTTAACTACTGCACACGTGCACTATTATGTCCTCTTGATCTTGACTTTATATGTTGTTATTTGTGAAAAAAAACAACACAAACAGATGTGACAGAGTAAAAATGCACGCTTAGACTAAAACATAAAGCAAGAATATGACACACAATCTCGCCAAATCAAAATGGGTGAACATAGCAGTACAATCAAAATGACTCTTTGTGCATCGTCTTGGCTTGTGCTGACATCTATGGGATTTCTTTTTCAACTGTGTATCCATAGGAACGGAATGGTGTAACAGGCCTGACTGACTTACTGGACTAGAGTAATTATATAATCTTATTTAAGGAAATATAAACTCAGACATAAATGAATAAGTTTTGATAATATCAAATGTTTCTTTGATTTTTTTCTCAATTACATTATTAAACAAACCTTTATCTAGACATAATCATGCTCCATTTTAAAAACTTAACTAATATTGACACAGCATTTTACTATTACTATGAAAATTTTATTTTATTCTCGTGAAAGATTTCACATGAAGGAAATAATGCTTGTGACGTTTACTACATTAGTATTGAAACTACTCACTGTTAGGAATTTATAACTCTATCGTTATAAATGCAATAATGGGAAGGGTAAGAATTGATGGACGTCATTTGTTATACAAATTCTGCAAATGACCCACGTACACAAAAAGAGCTGATGTCTGAAGAATAACGAACACCAGTCACGAGAAATGAAATAAGCTAAGCATTGGGACATTCACTAGTCATTCAGAAAAAGGGAGACGAACTCGTGAAAACAGCCGAATCGCCATGTTTAGTAGTTAGTCATAAAACAAAATGCATATTTTTCGAAACAGAGATGATAATGAAAGGGGAATTGTGGAAAGTTCTAGTGGAGCGACAGGGTAAAATGGGAGAGCCCCGAGAAAAACCCACACAATTTTGGCTTAATCTACCACAAACATCTCCGCCATCGCCAGGATTTTAACTCGGCACTACTGTAGATTTAAGCAGCGTTCTGCTACCAAGGCGATTAGAGTCTGTAGTAACACAAATCATCCAAAAACGAGTGTGCAGCATTACTACTGAAAGGATATATTACGCGTATTTCAAGGTCATGGCCCAAGTCTCGCTCTACGAGTTATACTCTCATTACTACTAAAGGAAATATGCGCATTTCAAGGTCACGACTCAAGTCTCACAATACGAGCTATACTCACATAAGTCAGGCTTTTCAGGAACATGTCAGGGACGACTTTGGTTGACTTTGTACGAGTGTCAGCGGGTCGCAGCTTCTTATCGTAGTTACAAAGCAGATCTTGCTTCAAACGAAGCGTCTGAATTTTCGTCTTGGGCACCGTGCAGGTCTCCTCAACTGACTGTGCTGAAAATATACAGCTAGTATGTAGGTTGTAGTCAAACGATGAAACTCATAAAGTCAACACTTAATGAAGTGTTTTTATTTTTATTGTGTGTTAAGAGTGAAATGTAAACTATATATATATATATATATATATATATATATATATATATATATATATATATATATAGTAGTTTATTTTACGACGTTTAATCAACACCTATGGTTATCTGGAGTCTGAAGTTATACAACAGTGATAATGCCAGCGAAATGAGTCCAGAGTCCAGCTCAGAAAGTTACCCAGCAGTTGTTCTGAATGGGTTGAGGGAAAACCCCAGTAAAAACCTCAACCAAGCAACTTGTCCCAACCAGGATTTGGACCCGAGCCCACTCGTTTCACGATCAGGCATGCTAACCGTTATTCCACAACGGTGGACGTAAACTAAATAAAATAAAACTGTTTCGATGGATGGTAATCTTATATAAATATAATTGATTAAATTCACATTTTATCAGTCTTATTAAAGGTATGCCACACGGCCTTGTTTCCCACGTTTGGTTTGCGTACTGGGTTCATACCGGCCCACGTTTAGCACTCCATTATACTTGTTAATTAACAAAATTGTGTTGGCTTAAAAACAGTTTGTCCTCTTAATAGTGCATTCTCTTTTAAATTATTATTATTATTATTATTATTATTATTACTATTATTATTATTATTATTATTATTATTATGCCTACTATTTACCTCTGACTCAGGTTCTGGCTGATATGTACATCTATTAGCAGGCAGTACATCTCACTTGACGATATGCGTCAGAGGAAGAACAATTTTGTTTGTATACATCTGAAGTCTGATTAGCGTAATATGTAACTAGTCAGCGATGTATGCAATGGTGGGGGAGAGAAACTGGCCACCCTACCCCATTATCTCCTGGCTTAGTTACCTCATGAGTAAAGCCTTATTTCTGTCACTTATGAGGTTCAAACATGTCTTCGGACAGTTGACTAAAGCTATCATTATCACGATTATTATTATTATTATTACTATTATTATTATTATTATTATTATTATTATTATTATTATTATTATTATTGCCTTCTGCGTAAAATACCCTGTGCCTAGCAAAATATGTTTAGATAAAACAATATTAGAAAGAGAAAATTATTTTGCATATCTCGGATACACATTATCCTTTTTCGATGAAGAAGACATTTCACAGAAACTTTCTAAATACACCAAAACAATGGGAATAATTAACACCATTATGAAATCTTCCCTAGTACAAAGGCATAATACTCGAATTCGCCTTTACAAGACCTTGGCGAGATCTGTACTTTGTTACGGCAGTGAGGCATGCACATTGAGGAAGAAAGACGAAAGCAGAATAACGGCCAATGAAATTAAATTTATGAGATATACAGCGGGATATACGAAATGGGATCACAAACGCAATGAAGATGTAATGGAAGAATTACAACTAGAACCTGTAATTAATCACGTAAAACATTATCGGAACAACTGGATAAATCAGCTGCATCGCACGCGTAGAGATAGAATCCCAGAAGTCATGCTCCACTATCGTCCAAACGGGAAGAGATCTCTCGGTCGTCCAAAGAAGCGCTGGATTGAAAATTCAATAGAGATCGTAACAGGCTATATGACCTAACACTTAAAGGGAAGATTATTATTATTATTATTATTATTATTATTATTATTATTGTTATTATTATTATTATTATTTATACCCATTCATTAAGAATGCTTCGTCTAATTATGTCTATAACTTATTCTTTTTCCACTCCTCTGTGTCTATTAATTTTATGCTATACATTGGTTTGATCCAAGCTTGAATATGCATCTGTTGTATGGAACTTCATTACTTCCACTGACTCGGCTAAATTGGAGAATATTCGAAGAAAATTTATTTTTCCTGTGTTCTTATAGATTTTTACATAATTCTGATGATTATAAATATGAGATTAACTGCAAATATTTTAATTGCGGTAATTTATTTGCCAGACGTCAATATCTTGATTATTTACTTTTTGTCCTTAAGTCCTTAAGGGTGATATTGATTGTGAATCCTTGCTAAGCAATATTAGTCTTCGTATTCCTGCTAAGGGTTTAATATTTCAAAAAAAAAAATTATAATAGAAATTCTAACTCTGTCTCCGGTCTGCAGATGTATAAAATATACTAATTTGCATAGATTGAACTTGGATCCATTTAATGTGTAGTAGCTATACTATAAGTTACTTTGTAGAGTTTTATGTCAGTTATTCATTTACGCTTTCTGTTTAGATATGTATTATAATATTATTTTCGTCATGTTTCACAACATCTGTATTATGTTAATTCATATGACTCCATCCTTCCATTTTCAATTGTCATTATTTTAATAATTACTCCTATGCGCTTTTATTGTAATTTCTATCATTATTAATGCTTATGTTATGAAATTGTCACGTGCTGAACTGTTATTGGCTCCTGGCTGTTGTACAGCACATTAAATATTAGTAAATAAATAAAAATGAAACTAAATAAATTATTATTATATAATTTTATTACTATTATTTATAGATTATTTAATTCCCTTGATTAGATACACTTAAATCTTACAGAAAACTGTATTTATCTATTCTAATTCCATTACCATAATTTCTGTATAGACATTATAGGAGATAACAGGGATTTCCAGAAATCCACTTTCACTTTTTTCGGTATCGGGATGACAACATATATTTACATAAAATTAGAAATCTACTTCTTTCAGCAATGCGATATTCTATCTCTATATTTCGTAAAATTCAAGTAAAAAACAAATAAAGTCAATCTGACTCGAATAATGACAAAGCAATTACGCAAAGAATGAGTGTGACGTTTTCTTATGAGAAAAAATATGCAGAATATTCAAAATTGAGGCCCTGGTTATAACAAAATGTTAGATAAACATAAAACGTTAAGATTAATGAAAGAATAATATACAACACCATAATTTAAATCTCAACACAGTGAATTTGTTGCCGGTATTTAATTAATTTAGCCCATATAATTTACCTACTTTTCTTTCTTTCAGTCGATAATCCGATACGCCCTAATTTTCTGGGGAAATGGAACCAAAATTGGAAGCGTCTTGATTTTACAAAAGAAAGCCATTAGAATTTTATGTAAATCAAACTATCTGGAACATTGTCGGCCACTTTTCAGACAATCACGGATTTTAACAATCATAAATTTGTATATATATGATCTACTACTTTACACTCGACAAAATATCGACAATCACTCATTAGTGGCCAATATACATGATCATGAAATTAGAAATAGTGAACAAATTAATATTCCATATTGTAGATTACACAAGAGCAACACAAACGTTTTAATTATGGGGATGAAATTATATAATAAGATCCTAAGTCAATATTATAAATTACCAATCAATAGCTTCAAAACTAGATTTTACAATTGGTTATTAAATAATCCTTTTTATTCTGTTGCTGAGTTTTTCAACACAAATTTGTATGAAATTGTATTTTAACAAATAATTTTAATTGCAATTTAGTTAAGTTTTCTTTAATTTAAAAGTTTCATATTATTTCATGTTTTCATTGTATTATTTAAATTTTACTGTTTCTTTTATTAGTGTTTTTTAAAAATGTATTTATATGTTTTTCAATGTATTCTGACGAAGCCTAAAACTGTATGTCTAATGGCCAAATTGAATTGAATAGTTCCTCAGTGAATAATCTTAAGTTCACTTACCACAATAAATATACACTGTAAATAAATATAAAATAAACACACAAGAATGCACGGGTGAAGTCATTATGTAACATAGAATCCACACAATGATAGTTCCTTTCGATAGATCAGGAGAAATGTTAAAGCCGATGTAGTAGGGCTATTAATATCAGTGATCCTCCTCCAGAGTGAATATTGAGTTACGAAAAAACCGTTTAAACACATGTCTGGTGGTACACTCACTTTCAAATGCTAAAGCACATAAAAAATAATTCTCTCACCGCACAAAACTCATCACAACACATTACATCGCGTTCTGCAGTCAGTTTTACCTCAAGCGAGGCAGATCTGTGTAAATCAGCTGTTATTAAAGTGGCATGCGCATTATACTGTGTTTCTACCCAATGAATGTCCTCTCGCTCAAAAGAGCCATTTAAGTATGTATTGTTTCAGTATATTATTGTTAGGGCGCTACTTACAGCTTTTAAAGAACCCGGAGGTTCATTGCCGCCCTCACATAAGCCCGCCATCGGTTCCTATCCTCAGCAAGATTAATCCAGTCTCTACCATCATATCCCACCTCCCTCAAATCCATTTTTATATTATCCTCTCATATGTCTCGGCCACTCCAAAGGTCTTTTCCCCACTTCAGGTCTCCAAACTAAATACTATATGCATTTCTGGATTCACTCATACGTGCTACATGCCCTGCCCATCTTAAACATCTGGATTTTATATTCCTAATTATTTCAGGTGAAGAATACAATGCGTGTAGTTATGCGTTGTGTAACTTTCTCAATTCTCCTGTACTTCATTCCTCTTAGCCCCAAATATTTTCCTAAGAACCTTTTACTCGAACACCCTTCTTAAGGCTAGAGGATAGCCTACTAATTGGACTAAAATTCACATTTTTGTCGCTTAAAATAATCGTTTGTCTCTACAGAATGTATCATATATATTTTATATATCATATATATTTTGATGTACCGAAGTACATATGATATTTCCATGCAGATATTCTGCGTCATCATATGACGAAAGAGTGATGGAACGGAGAAAAATTCTCTCCGGCGCCGGGATTTGAACCCGGGTTTTCAGCTCTACGTGCTGATGCTTTATCCACTAAGCCACGCCGGATACAACCCCGACGCCGGTTAGAATCGTCTCAGATTAAGCTCCATCTCTTGGGTTCCCTCTAGTGGCCGCCCTCTGCACTACGTCATAGATGTCTATGAACGCAGGACCGAAGTCCATACATGTGTTGAGGTGCACTCGAATGAGTGACTGATTGGCCGGGATCCGACGGTATGGGCGCCGTCTTTAATCACAAAGTGATTTATTACGCGTATCATATATATTTTATATATCATATATATTTTGATGTACCGAAGTACATATGATATTTCCATGCAGATATTCTGTGTCATCATATGACGAAAGAGTGATGGAACGGAGAAAAATTCTCTCCGGCGCCGGGATTTGAACCCGGGTTTTCAGCTCTACGTGCTGATGCTTTATCCACTTCGGTACATCAAAATATATATGATATATAAAAATATATATGATATGCGTAATAAATCACTTTGTAATTTAAGACGGCGCCCATACCGTCGGATCCCGGCCAACCAGTCACTCATTCGAGTGCACCTCAACACATGTATGGACTTCGGTCCTGCGTTCATAGACATCTATGACGTAGTGCAGAGGGCGGCCACTAGAGGGAACCCAAGAGATGGAGCTTAATCTGAGACGATTCTAACCGGCGTCGGGGTTGTATCCGGCGTGGCTTAGTGGATAAAGCATCAGCACGTAGAGCTGAAAACCCGGGTTCAAATCCCGGCGCCGGAGAGAATTTTTCTCCGTTCCATCACTCTTTCGTCACTCTTTCGTCTACAGAATGTATTACAAATAAAATTTAACTCAATGCTAAGGCATTTAATGGTTCCCTTTTTAAAACTGATAGCCGGATATTTAAAATGCTACACCAACTTCGTTTTCCAATCTCACTCGTTTTAAATTTACCGCATTCTCAATCTTACTCGTATTTTAGTTTCATATAATTTCATTCAATTATATGGCAGCCCTATCTTCATAATTTTTCGTTTTATTCACTAGATCATACCTGCACAAACACCGCTCAACGAGCGCGCGCGCTCCTTTGGAGCGGGAGAGCGGTGTTTACCGCTCGCCGAAACAGAGAGGAAGATACGTCAGAATGACATAGACTTGCTATGGGTAGAGGAGAGGGAAACGACCACTCATTTATCTAGTGGAGTGCAGTGTGTAGGCCTATTATCAGTAACTGTTTCACGTTGCTTACCTACTGCTACAGTACAGTATGGAGGAATCTAAAAGACGAAACATAACATTTAACGATTTACAGCTCGAACTTATTGATCTTCAATGTGACCTAAGGGCTAAAGTTCGTTTGAATAATACTACTAGCCTGGTTGAATTTTACAAGACTAAACATTAGCAATAATATTCAGTTATCCACGACTACACTGCTGGCTGTGAAAATGATTGCTATGTTTGACTCAACATTTATATTGTGAGCAACTGTTTTCTATAATCAACTTTAATAAAGGCAGACATCGAACATCTGTAACTGATGTTTCATTACGATCAGTAGGCTACTGTTCCTTTCAGCTGCCAACAGCATAAAACCTCGTTTCCATGTACTGATAAATAAAAATATAACAAAATGATATTGTACATTTAAGCAGATACAGAATTTCTATTATTTCTGTAAAATAAATATTTATTTATTCATTAATTAATAATAAAGGTGTATAATTAATAATAGTCCAAGATAGTTTTGCAAACATTGAACGGAAATTCATTTCATAAACACTCGTAATAGTACTTCCTTTTGTGTATATTTTGTACGAGGTCACCTCTTCTTCCAGTTCACCCTTATGCAGAGTGCAGCTAATATCTGCATTCCGCTCAGGAGCTGTGAGCCGGCTCGGAGAGCGCAGGCCTGCACTAGATAGAAGATGGTATTATTCCTACAGCTGTTTTTGTCAGACATGCTAAAAATAGTTTCGATCTGAGTGCAGGAACATGGTTACATCTTGATAGGAATAGTTCTTGTGGTGTCAGACACAGTATGTAAATAGTGTATTATATAGGTTGCAGTTAGTGTGTTTTTGTGTTTTATAGCACATTTGTATATCGTGGACTTACGAAGTATTAATTCCAATAATGCGAAAAATTAGTTAATGGTAATAAATACAACAAATTGTGCTCTGTCCACATGGGAAACGAACCAAGTCTTAGCTCTTATAGCTCCTTAGTAGTGAAACCTTCACAAATTATAAGTCCATTACAAACAAAATGTTGAAAGGAAAGAGTTAATTGCACTTACTTTTCGCTGTACACCTCAATGTCTCCTTTAGGATATCCATTAACAGAATAATTTTAGCCCATAATCTGATCAGATACACAACAATCTGTGATATTCATTAACATTGTGATTGCATAATGTTCTCATAAACATGAATAATATAATAGGGAGGAAATCGTTGGAGCTATCTGTGCAGAAGAATGCTGAAGTCATTGCTGGTAAGGGACTCTTCTTAAAGTATAGATTTAACCAAATAAATACTGTAATTACTTCAATATTTTGACGTTACTATTTTTATGATGTACCTAACCTTTTTTAATCTTGTTTTAGGGTCCAGTAAGGACTGTGAGAAGGATGTAACCAAAAGTATGGAATTGCTCAGTTTTGAATTAATGGAACTGAAGTTAGGAGAAATTGAATTATACGTAACATCTAGAATAGACATGATAGCATTAAGGAGTAGTGTTACATATGTATTATTAAAGGAAGACTTAATTTATGATAATTATTTTCGAGATGCAGTAAACAAAATTATAATTTACCAGCAGAAACCTCGTCAGTCACAAGTGAACAAGATGCTGTGTTGGAGGAAATGAAAAGTTTTTGAAAATTTTGCAGATTTAGAGCCTCATTACCATCCTAACTCAGAGAATCAGAAGGCAATGAAATGTGATGGAGAAAAATTAATTCAAGCAAATGAAAAAATGTGGAAAAAAATAAACGTAGGAATGGATGTCATAAAATAAAAGAAGTCGCAGAATGTTGAAATTACTAAAATTAACTTCTGTAAACTTAAGTGCACTGAAAACATTTCTGAAGAGAGGCGAAAGATTTGTTTAACCTATTGAAAGTTGGACAATTATAAAGGCAGAAAAACTTCATTCTCCATTGTTTCATCAACAGTTACCAACATGTGACACTGCAATTGACTAGGTTCCACAATCTTCTGTGAACAATAATAACGATTTATTTAACCTGGTAGAGTTAAGGCCATAAGGCCTTCTCTAACACTCAACCAGGAATGACAGTGGAAGTAATGATTCTGAAGATGACAGATCTTGTGATTTAGCACTAAGTCACGAAGTTCAAAATCTGAATATATATTTTCATTCAATTCAGCCCTAGTTGTGTTAAAACCATAATTTAATCTGCAAAATGTGATAATACGTATGTACCTTGATACACGCATAATTTAGAAAAATGAAGTAAATGTGTTTAAATGCAAAACGAGATTTTTATAAACATTAAAACTTTCAAGTTGCTTTATCTCAGTACTTTATGTTTGGACTTGACACCTTTGCCTTGTAAGCTCACGATATTAGGCCTATATGATTATGTTTGAGACCTGTATCATATTTCAAGCTTTCTCCTAAAATGATGAGTGATGGAACGGAGAAAAATTCTCTCCGGCGCCGGGATTTGAACCCGGGTTTTCAGCTCTACGTGCTGATGCTTTATCCACTAAGCCACGCCGGATACAACCCCGACGCCGGTCAGAATCGTCTCAGATTAAGCTCCCTTGGTTCTCCGTTCCATCACTCTTTCATCATATGATGACGCAGAATATCTGCATGGAAGTATCATATGTACTTCGGTACATCAAAATATATATGATATGCGTAATAAATCACTTTGTGATTTAAGACGGCGCCCATACCGTCGGATCCCGGCCAACCAGTCACTCATTCGAGTGCACCTCAACACATGTATGGACTTCGGTCCTGCGTTCATAGACATCTATGACGTAGTGGAGAGGGCGGCCACTAGAGGGAACCCAAGAGATGGAGCTTAATCTGAGACGATTCTGACCGGCGGCGTCGGGGTTGTATCCGGCGTGGCTTAGTGGATAAAGCATCAGCACGTAGAGCTGAAAACCCGGGTTCAAATCCCGGCGCCGGAGAGAATTTTTCTCCGTTCCATCACTCTTCCATCATATGATGACGCAGAATATCTGCATGGAAATATCATATGTACTTCGGTACATCAAAATATATATTTCTCCTAAAAGTTTGCGTTATGCTGTTATGCATGTCCCTCAAGTCTCTCAGTCCGTAGACCAGAGGATAAAAAACCAGCTAAGTCCATGCATAAAAATTGATTTCATGGGCCCTATTCATAGACATTCTTAGCGCGGGGTTTCGGTGGATGATCAGCGAACTAACGTTTTTCGTATCCATAAACCAGTGTCAGCGATATGATATATGAATCCTGTTTAGCACGCTCGTAGCCCGGGCTAGCGAAATAACTATGAATAGCACCCCAAGTGTTTTGGAATCACTCAAGTAATAACAGTAATAACATTTGTTTATTTATTTAGCTAGTCAGCAAAGCGAGTACAAATTCAGAACTATACAGCAAAACTGTTTCTAGCCACTATCGTAAGAGCCAAGCTCGTGTACGGTGTGGTCTTAACATAACATTTATAAAGGCAGTTTATTAAATTCAGACCGACAACACACAAGACAAAAAAGGAAAGATAAAATAGAGGAAAAAACACTTCATATAAATTGACAATGAGACAAAAACCATTGCCATTCAATAAAAACATGAATATAGTCAGAAATAAAAAGGTAAAAAATACACCATTTGATAATATATCATGTCATAAATCATTTTATAAATTTCTTTTTTAAAAGGTTCAATTTTAAAAATATTTCAAATTTGAAAAATCATTTCTAATTTTATTATAAAGTCTTGGGCCATATTTGAGATCTGCACTTGTATGACATTTAGGCTCAATTAATGGGAAAGTAGACTTTAGTCTTCGAGTACGATATTCATGTCAATTAGATTTATGTTTTATTCGATTTCTGTGGTAGTAAGTTAGTAAGCTATATTTATAAATTTCTTCAATAATTAATACTTTAAAATGTGTCTAAATTAAATTTGTTGTGTAATCCATATTTTTGGGAAGACATTTTTATTAATCTTCTCTGTAGTAAAATTAACGGATTAAATACAGATGGTGCTATTCCACCCCAATTTATTATACCATATTATATTAATGATTGAACCAAAGTTAAAGATAATATTCTCAATGCCTCCTTAGTGATAAAATTTCGAAGTGTTATGAATTTATAAATTGTCTTTCTTATACTTTTACACAAAATCAATTTGTTTATCCCAACGTTGCTTAGACCTATTGGTAAATGTGAAATAAAATAACAATAGTAGTTGGTTTAGTACTTCAAGCTTGGATATCAGTGGAAGCTGCATCTGGTGTGTACTAGCCTGTCTTGTGAGAAGGCTCGATGTGCACTGCAACGACCAGAAAAACTGGAACAAAAGATAAGACAAATTTGATAGCGAAGTGGTTGTGTTGAAAATAAATTTACAGCTGTCAAAAAAAGTGGCCGCACTTGTGAACAGCGAATATTTTCTAAGTCCACTTCGGATAACGGTGATGCTACATGACGCATACGCTTATAGAAGCAGTTTCGGAATTAAGATTTTTAAGCAGGCGTCATTCACATCTGCGGCTCGTATAGCAGCGATAATGTGTTCGCTAAATGATTCGAAGATTGTGAGTTCGAGCCTTCAAGTTATTTGTATTCTGTTACAGTTCTTTAGCGATACCTATAAATAAGTTATTTTATTTTGTTATTGATCGTTAGCGATATAAATAATATTAAAGTTACCATATGCATTATTCTTTAGCTATATAAATAATATTCAAGTTATGTTCTGTTATAGTTTTTTAGCGATTTGAGTAATATAAATTTAATGTTAGATTTGAAATAATATAGTTGCATAATACTATTGTTAGTTTTTTCTTATATTATTACATTATACTATCCTATATAGCAAAATGAAAAGGAGTGACCAGGATTTGAGCCAGAGACGTTGACATTAAATTCGGACGTTCTTCCGACAGCTACGGAGCACAAGTAAAGAAGTATATGCGGAAAAATTTGCCCAATCCCCCTCCAAGACGTTCTGATTTCTGGAAAGCCATTCAGGATGCCTGGGATTCCATAATTGAGAACAGTTGCTATTTGAAAAGACTAATCGATTCCATGCTCACTCGACTGCAAGATGTGATCGAGATAGGAAGATGGAATAAATATTAAATCGTGGCTTTTTGTTTTGTCTTTTTGAACTTTTAATTGTTTGAATTTTCTAAGGCAGACGCCAGTAAGTTTACTTCGTTTATGCCACGAAAAATATTTTTGTCGAAAATATATTTTCCTTTTCATTTGCAGTCTCAATGTCATAATAATGATGAAGTCCTGGAATAATACATTCATGAACCTAATAATTATTGAAACAGTCAAAAGAGACAGGAGCAATTATATTTTCTTAAAAAACACAAAAAGCACTAGGTAGTGTCTGAACGCACGACCTCACGAATACCAGCCCGAAACGCTACCATTACGCTACCACAGTAACACGGAGGACACTAATTATAACTGTAGATGTCAGGAAACGTGGTCCAACATGTAACATCGTCTGTCTCCGAATTGTAGCAGAGATACCCGAAGGGAACTTCGTTTCTAAAGAGCGGCCACTTTCTCGTTTGACAGCTGTACACCAAAGTAACAAGAAATTTAGTTTCGAGAAACAAAAACTTTGACCTGGTGTGACATTTAAAGTTCTTGGAACGCGTCCATTTAAATGCAACCAGGTACATTTAAAAATGTCTTTATAATCCATATACAGAAGTCATGAATTAATATATCCCCAGACAATGAGTACTTCAACATCATAAGAGAATTGTAGGACTCATGTTTATTAGACATCTTTTTCTCGTTTTGATGGATACTATTTTTAGTGGGTTATTTTAGACGCTGTATCTACATCTCAGGTTATTTAGTGTCTGAATGAAGTGAACGTCATAATACCGGTGAAATGAGCCCGGGGTCCGATAGTTACCGAGCATTTTCTCATACTGGGTTGAGGGAAAACTCCAGAAAACCCAGATAACTTGCCACAACCAGAATTCGAATTCGGTCCACCTGGTTTTGCGGCCAGACGCGCTAACAGTTACTCCTCAATGGATATTTTTACCTCTCAAAATATTAAATACAATTTTTAACACCCTGTATAAAAACATTTAGAATTTAGTGGAGAAAATTTTAGGAAATTTCTTTACTTTAACGACGCTATATCAACTACTGGTTTAATTAGCGTCGATGGAATTTGTGATAGATGGTATTTGGTGAAATTAAGTCTAGAATTCGCCGTAGGTTACCTGACATTCGCCTTACAGTTTGAGGAAACTTCTGAAAAATTCCAACAAGTTAGGATAATCAACCCAAGCTGGAATCGAACCCACGCTCAAGCGCAGCTCCGGATCAGCAGGCAAACTGCTACCGTCCACGGTGGCCCTAAAATCAGAAAAACAATTTTTGGTTAGTTTCAATATACAAGTTATCTTAATTTTACCATCTCATTTCACTTCCTACCATTTTTCAATGAAACATTGCATTTGCAACATTGTACTGGTTTCCCTAAAGTCCTGTGGAATATTTACACGATACCAAACACTGAAATAAGTTGTCCCGTTTAGCCAAGGAAGGATGCAACAGCTATAATTTTCATTTAAGTCTAGTTTTTCAGATAAAGCTCCCTGTGAAGCAGACTTTAATAATTTCGTTAGGACGTGACAAGTGCTTAACACCCTTCCTTGTTACACCCGCCCGCCACGATGAGGCACGGGACAATGGGCGGGACCTGGAAGAGAAAGAAAAACAAGTCAGCATCAAGCATTAAAATATAAAACCTAATACGTTATAGTTCCTAACATGCCGAAACAAACCTAACCTCATTTTCAGACTCTTAAGAGCTTCCACTACACGAAAAATCTCAGTAATAGACCGAAAAGACAGTATCAAAGTTACGTTTTCTCGTAGATTACGTAGCATTTCCTCAAGACAATTTTTCTAATGGAAGCTTAAAGCAAACGATTATGAGTTCATATGCCACTTTGATTTAGAAGTTAATTATAGACTAATAAAAATATAAGAACGTGGCATATGCTATGAGCAAGTACATGGATATTAAACTTGAAATTATTGTACTCTATACAAGTTTAAAGTAACATGAGGATTTAAGTCCTAACAATTTAAGAAACATCAAATCCAGCTTCTACAAAATTTTGAAAGTTTGAGTTAATGAACCTAAAAAATGTTTTCTCACAGACGTTACGTGTATTGTCTAGCAAGGACTCAATTAACTTAAGTGTCATTACCTCATTTACAATGCCATGTTTAAATACATGCACATTGAAACGTAAATGCTTGCCAAGTTGAAAATATTCTTCTAATTCGTCCTCTTGAACTTTTCAGAAATCGGCGAAATCGATGAAATCTACGCAAAAATTTCCTCATAGACGTTACATATATTGTCTACAAAGCGCTCAATTGCTTTGGGCATTATGAAACTATTACTGCCCTTTCAAATATTCAGTTTTAATTATCAGTTACTTCTGTTATTGCTTCATTTACAAGTCACATATGTCATGTTGAAATACATGCATATTCAGTTTATAAGTATTTAATCAACTACATTTATATTTACTGAGTAACGTATATGAGGAAATAAATTTAAAAATATTCTTCGAATTATTCCTCTTGAACTTTTGTATGAAATCGATGAAATCTATGAAATCGGTGAAAACGACGAAATCGGTGAAAATGTTTCCTCATAGACGTTACATTTTTATTGTATACTAAGGGCTCAATTACTTTGTGCATTATGAAACTATTACTGCCCTTTCAAATATTCAGTTTTAATTATCAGTTACTTCTGATATTGATTCATTTACAATAGTCACATATGCCGTGTTGAAATACATGCATATTCAGTTTATTATTATTTAATTAACTACATTTATATTTACTGAGTAAGGTATATGAGGAAACGAATTTAAAAATATTCAAATTCCTCTTCTTGAACGTTTGTATCAAATCGGTGAAATCGATGAAATCGATGAAATCGACAAATCGGTGAAAATGTTTCCTCATAGACGTTACATTTTATTGTATACTAAGGGCTCAATTACTTTGTGCATTATGAAACTATTACTGCCCTTTCAAATATTCAGTTTTAATTATCAGTTACTTCTGATATTGCTTCATTTACAACAGTCACATATGCCATGTTGAAATACATGCATATTCAGTTCATAATTATTTAATTAACTACATTTATATTTACTGAGTAAGGTATATGAGGAAACAAATTGAAAAATATTCTTCAAATTCCTCTTCTTGATCTTTTGTGTAAAATCGGCGAAATCGATGAAATGAGAGATGCAACTCGTTGCATGTCGAAGTTGCAACAACCGTCTTCGAAATAAACTGAAGTATTTTCTAACTTTTTCCTCATACGAAGTTTGGTCGTATTAATTTTCCGTCGTTTTTAATTAAGGATGATGTATTTGTGAATTTCACTATGTACCTGAAACCTTAATAAATTGTTCACTCTATAAAGCCTAACCATTTCAGCGTTTGAAAATAGTTAAATTTTTTAGAAGAATTTCTAAAAAATTGTTTCTCATTCTATCTGCTAGCTATTTCTTTTTTACGCTGGTACCCCCCGTCCCTAGAACCCTGAGTGGCAGGCTCGTCCTACGCCATCACTGGAGTCCTACGGCAACCCGCCGAAAGAGAATTTTGTATGTGTGAGGGCTGTCGCCTAACCAGACTAACGAAAAAAAAGTTACTATGCGTGCAAACGTCCGAGCGTCACGGTTTTCCCTGTGATGAAAAAAAAGCATCTTACAGACTAAACACTCCTGATTGAACGTCCATATTGTGCCAGCAAAGGGCTAAGGACAATCCATATTCTGCCAGCAAAGGGCTAATGGATGCAAAGCTAAACCCATCAATCACGACGACGTAGAACCATCAATTGCGAGAAGATTTTGAGTGTGCCTAACATGGAGGAAGCGGAGGACCTTAGATACTAAAAGACTTATGAAGTACAAAAAAAATAAACATCACAGAGTTCCACCGTGACTCTTAACCCTAGAATCCTGCTTCCAACCGGCGCCGCACCGAAGTCCTACTACCGGTGGTTACAGTAATCGCTCATCGTATCTAGGGTCGGATACGATGCTCACACTTGAAACCGTTCTATGGCGTGTATACCCCGATACGGCGCCGTGGTAAATCCCTCAAACACTGACTCGTGACGCTGCACTTAGAGGTAACTCACTGTTTGTAGAGGCCATCCTGGGAGAAGAGCTCCAATCTGAAACAAATTCAAATTCCTTTTCAGACCTCGTGTAATATTACACGCTTTCTTTCCTAAGTTCTCGTATCGAAGAAATTAAGGGGTATATACAGAGTGATTTATATAGAACTGACACATTCCTTTAATTATTCCGTTGGAAATTCATTCAATGACCAAATTTTATCACCAAATTAAGCAGAATGTTCTGGAGTTTCGATTCCTTGTCACTAGATGCGCAGATGTTTATGTTTTATTCCTATTGTTGGCATCTGTTTTCGACATTTTGTATCAAGGTGAAAATGCAGTACACATTAAATCAACGACTCTTCCTTGTGACGCAATACTGGATTACGAATTCAATTACGCTACTCAAAGGGCATACCAGAGAGAATTTGGTGTTCGCAATCCTCCCAAAAGAAACGCAATAATGGGACTGGTAAACAAATTGGAAACAACCGGATCTCTGGTGAGTGAAAAGGGCAAGCATCGTTCATCTAGGCTTCCCACGGTAGTTGTTGACATAAGAGCACAATTGGAGCAGTCACCCAAAAAATCATTAAGACGTTTGTCGCAGGAGACAGGGTACACCTACTCAATGTGTCAGAGAGCCTAAAGCCATATAGGGTTAAGGTTGTTCATCAGCTACAGGAACCAAATAAGGATAAAAGATTGAATTATTGTCGTTTGTTTCAGACGTCCATTGTGCAAAATCCTGCCATATTGTCCATCACATGGTTCACAGATGAAGCATGGTTCCATTTATCCGGTTATGTGACGACCGAATAATTTCCAGGAACCTGTGGCCACCGAGATCTCCGGATTTGACAACGCCGGACTTCTTTCTATGGGGTTACTTAAAAGACAGGGTTTACGTCACAGATCCCCAGACATTGGACGATCTGAAGCACAACATCACACAGGAGATTCAAGCTAACAACAGAGTCCTCCAACGAGTGGCCAGTAACATTGAAACGACGTGTTGAGTTGTGCCTTATGCAGGATGGAGGACATTTTCAACATTTGCTATAGAGGTAAATAATCTCCCAAAATTCCTCTACATTTTAGGTATAATAAGTTGTCGCTAGCACAATTAGTTTTGAAACAATTAATGAAAGAAATGTGTCAGTTCTATATAAATCACTCTGTAGAATGAACCGTTGGTAATGTGATTAATTTCAGGAGATTATTCTTAGAGAAATTTCAAACAAAAGTTTAAATGCAATATCCCTCGTTTTTCTTTTTCTAGATTAAAAAACCTTTTATATTAAACATTTCGTAACCTGTTTTTGGGGAAGCCGTTGACTTAATTCCCAATACACTCAGTCAATTTAAGAGAGCAGTGTATTATGATAAATTATTGAAATAATTTTAGTTTTGTCCACACATCACTTTATTCTTCATCTTTCACTGTTGCTATTTCTCGTCACTGGAATTCTCTACCGCCTGAAGTCAAGGGCTGCCGAACTTTAATTTCCTTTAAATGTAAATTAGAAAAATATCTTCTGATGAGTTGCCAGACCTAACGCATTGCAAATATTTAATAGAATGTGTTCAACTGTCTTTTTATTTTTTATTTTCTTTTTGTTTCTTATTTTTTATTGTGTAACCATGTAAATCGTATTTATCACACTTAACGCCAATATGTATCCCACTGTGTTGTTTTTTATTATTAATCTATTTTTGTGTACATTTTATTCAATTGTCGGTTTCTGGTTTAATTCTGTAAATCCTACTTAATTGTAATCTAATACTAATATGTATACTAATGTGTTTATTTTTACTGTGTACATTTTTTTATATTGAATTATCGGCTTCTGTTTTTATGTGATTCGTATTTGATTCCAACAACATTAATATGTATATCACACTTTTTTTTTATTTTATGAGGTAAATTTTTATGTAACTACCTCTTTTGATCTCATTATGTACCTAAATTGTAACAGTATGTAATTACTTAATTCTGATCCAGTTTCTATTTTCAACTATGTAAGCAAGATTTATCCTAGTTGAGTGTAAGAGAAGGCCTTACGGCCTTAACTCTGCCAGGTTAAATAAAGCCATTATTATTATTATTATTATTATTATTATTATTATTATTATTATTATTATTAAATGTGCAGAAACTTATTCTGAATAAATATAACAAAATTTCTTTGCAGAACGAAAAGTTACATTTGTTCTGCTCAAATTTCAGAATATTTAAAGAACAAAAATTCTTTCAATCATTTATCATAATACAGTGCTCTCTTAAACTGACTGAGCATATTGGGAATTTAATCAATGGCTTTACCAAAACACGCTATGAAAATTTTAACAAAAATTTTTATCTCGAAAAGAAAGCAAAAACGAGCAAAATTATATTTAACTTTTTTGTTTGAAGTATATCAAAGTATAACCCCTTGAAATTTATGACATTCCTTACTGTTCATTCTCTAAGATACAGTAATAGACAAAAATGACCGCTTTCTTAGTGCATGAATGTATCAAATCTATTTCTGGCAGCATTTGGTTCACACGATTACGCAAAGGAGGTTTATCTTGAATTTAATTTACTCCTTGGATGCATCTTTGTTATAGATTTAGAAACAAAAGCAAAAAACCAACAAAGCGGAGTCTTGCAGAAGAAATTCTTTCTATCGGAATTCACAAAAGTCTTCCGAAGGGATTTAGCGTATGGCAGGCGATGTTTTTGTCTAAGATTATACACCTTTGGCTAGTATTAATTTAGAAATGTTGAACATTTAATTTCCACATATACTAAGTTAATTTTGGGCAGAGATTTGGTCTAATGATTACACAATATCACTACAGTCTAGTATATACAGTCACAAAGTTCAATACAGGGAATATGCATCCATAGATAGTTGCTAACCACTACGATCGCTACTATCGCCTCATCACAGACAATGCGAAATAGTACCGGCACAGTCTATTGTGTCTAGCACACTCAACAACTCAAGCTTCGTGACTATATACTAGACTGTGATATCACATTAATGAACAAGTTTGACAATAAAAAATCTTTTGTTAAGGATAATATACGTTTTAATTGTGAGTACAATTTGTGCAGGAAAAACTTGTTTCTCCGATATCTTTTATAATTTTCAATATTTTTAGAAGTTTCATTTTATTCATGATGAATTTGTTAATAGAGCCTCCAATTATCAGATGAATATATAAATATATTGTGGTTTTTTATTAATTATTTAATTTTATACACAAGATAATGAAAAATAAAAGCCTGGTTTTTCTGTTACGAAATATAATTGCATACGAAAATTGCATAAATTTATCTAAAAGTTTGGAAATTATGAGTGTAAATGACAGGAAAAATTTTGTCACGGGGAACGAAAATACGAAATGTTACGTCCACATTTACATGACCAAGTCAATTGCCAGAATCACGTTTCAAGTCATAACTAGGAAATAATATTAGAGGCATTTACATTTTTTTTCCTACATACATACAAGCAGAGAAAAAGTACACTTTTTTCCAGCATACTAATGAGGAAAGTCCATTCAACAAAATATATATTTCAATATCTTGAGGCGCATACGCAACCTTAAGAGTAGAAGAAAATTAAATTCTGCTACTCACCGTTTACAGATGGCGCCATCTCTTAGCGGTGGACATCTTTGGGACCCTGGATGGGCTCTCGAGCATTGTCGACGGTCTTGCGGTCTTAGTTAACGGTCTTACATGGAACAGAGTCATTTTACGTTAATTGCTGCTTAGAGAAAATTTTATAACGACATCAATAGTTCTAATTAAGATTATTATTCTGGCGGACTTAAGCCCACGAGTTTATTCCACTCAGCCAGAAGCAAAAACTTAATATTGCAAGTTAATACAACTTGCAGACTTATTGTTGCTATGGCAACAAAGACTTACTGTCACTATATGTAATGGCGAAATAGGAAGGCCGTACTATATTCTATCAGTTGAGGGTGTCACTAGAGACCCGATTATAATGGTTGACGCCTTCCACTTAACAGCTACAATTTTAAACTATGAAGGCAAATTATTCCATAATTATTATTCTGGCGGACATAAGCCCCCGAGTTTATTCCACTCGGCCAGAAACAAAAACTTAATATTGCAAGTTCATACAACTTGCAGACTTATTGTTGCTATGGCAACGAAGTCTAATTGCCACTTAATGTAATGGCGAAATAGGAAGGCCGTACTATATTCTAACAGTTGAGGGTGTCACTAGAGACCCGATTATTATGGTTGAGGCCTTCCACTTAAGAGCTACAACTTAATTATTTCATAATTATTCTGGCGGACATAAGCCCACGAGTTTATTCCACTCGGCCAGAAACAAAAACTTAATATTGCAAGTTAATACAACTTGCAGACTTATTGTTGCTATGGCAACAAAGTCCTAATGCCACTTAATGTAATGGCGAAATAGGAAGGCCGTACTATATTCTATCAGTTGAGGGTGTCACTAGAGACCCGATTATAATGGTTGAGGCCTTCCACTTAAGAGCTACAACTTAATTATTTCATTATTATTCTGACGGACATAAGCCCACGAGTTTATTCCACTCGGCCAGAAACAAAAACTTAATATTGCAAGTTAATACAACTTGCAGACTTATTGTTGTTATGGCAACAAAGTCTAATTGCCACTTAATGTAATGGCGAAATAGGAAGGCCGTACTATATTCTATCAGTTGAGGGTGTCACTAGAGACCCGATTATTATGGTTGAGGCCTCCACTTAAAAACTACAATTTAAAACTATGAAGGTAAATTATTTCATAATTATTCTGACGGACATAAACCCACGAGTTTAGTCCACTCGGCCAGAAACAAAAACTTAATATTGCAAGTTAATACAACTTGCAGACTTATTGTTGCTATGGCAACAAAGTCCTACTGTCATTTAATGTAATGGCGAAATAGAAAAGCCGTACTATATTCTAACAGTTGAGAGTGTCACTAGAGACCCGATTATAATGGTTGAGGCCTTCCACTTAAGAGCTACAACTTAATTTCATTATTATTCTGGCGGACATAAGCCCACGAGTTTATTCCACTCGGCCAGAAACAAAAACTTAATATTGCAAGTTAATACAACTTGCGACTTATTGGTGCTATGGCAACAAAGTCCTAATGCCACTTAATGTAATGGCGAAATAGGAAGGCCGTACTATATTCTATCAGTTGAGGGTGTCACTAGAGACCCGATTATAATGGTTGAGACCTTCCACTTATGAGTTACAACTTAATTATTTCATAATTATTCTGGCGGACATAAGCCCACGAGTTTATTCCACTCAGCCAGGAACAAAAACTTAATATTGCAAGTTAATACAACTTAGATTTATTGTTGCTATGCCAAAAAAGTCCTAGTGCCATTTAATGTAATGGCGAAATAGGAAGGTCGTACTATATTCTAATAGTTGAGGTTGTCACTAGAGACCCGATTATAATGGTTGAGGCCTTCCACTTAAGAGCTACAATTTAATTAATTATTTCTTAATTATTCTGACGGACATAAGTCCACGAGTTTATTCCACTCGGCCAGGAACAAAAACTTCATATTGCAAGTTAATACAACTTGCAGACTTATTGTCGCTATGGCAACAAAGTCCTAATGACACTTAATGTAATGGCGTAATAGGAAGGCCGTACTATATTCTAACAGTTGAGGGTGTCACTAGAGACCCGATTATAATGGTTGAGGCCTTCCACTTAACAGCTACAATTTAAAACTATGAAGGTAAATTATTCCATAAAAACAATAAGCGCCTTGTTCATTCTTTGCTAGCCCTATAGATTTTTATATCAAATGTCATCACTACTCACCAACCCTGATGATGCGACTCCATCCTCTTATTCCATCAGTTAGAGACATCTGCCATCTTTCTCTGTTCAACAGGAAAATTTTTCAGCAACAAACATTTTAATCCTGTATTAAGTTTAACGGCAATATTTCTTTCGTATTGGGAGAAATTTGAATTACTATGTCAACAGATTTCGGGAGCTATCTATATATGCGTACTCGTGTTTATACAACACAATAGGAAAGATTTATTTAGTTCTGTAGATAGGTTGTACCAGAAACAGAAAAGATTTTAACTGAAAAGTTTTGAACTCTATTATGAAAGAAGCAGGTATTTGTATTGACTGGTTTTAGGAAATCAATATTAAGTTCCAAGTACGAAACAGTCAATCGGGGTTATTATATTCCCTCCTCCCCCTTTTCTTTCCGAGAAACAAATTTATGCAATATTTCTGAAATGCATCTCATATTGGCACATTTTTCGTAGTGAAACAACCTTAATATAAAAAATTATACAATAATACAAAATCCCGAATTATGAAATTTCGGTACATTACAGTAAAATCGAGCATTTCTCCAGTCTTTGAAGTCGTTGTGTGCAGTATATATGTCCTCCAGAAAGATTAGCACTGGTACGGAATTCTGAACGTTTCACTTTTTTTTTTTTTTTTTTCCAATTTGTTATTCGTCTAAGTTCCTTAAGTAGTCGCGTCATTCTCGAATGGTCACGTCATCTTTTGACGTCAAATATTGCGTCACAAGCTTCAGTCTATTCTTTGCTTTAAGGACTTAAGTATAAAACGGAAGCGAGAACATTTTTAATCGTAACAGCTTTTACTGCTTTTCATCAACCTACTAAAAGTATGTTTATACATTATGAAAGTAAACGATGGCATCTTATCTGTTACTATGACAACAAAATAAAACCTAGAATATATTTTGTGCGTAACCAAACTAGTTTTATGGAACAACCTGAAATACAAAATTCGAAATCTTCTATTTCATTCTCTGTTAGTCGAGATATTTTAGTACGGAATTATAAAGTATTCTGAGATACATTGTTTTCTAAAGACTTGTTTCGGAAAATTTGAGCCTGTAATATACAGTATGTAGTAAGCATAGCATGGCTGTAAGTTCCTAGATTGCAACCTGTAATACAATTTCATAATCGCTACAGACTCCGAGTGAAAGTCAATTTGAACTTCGATAATTCTACAAAAAGTCGACATCATCATACAAATTTCTGCAATAACGATGGTTGATTTCGTTTCCTAAGCAATTAATCCATAGACATATGGCGTTGTAGACCAAGACAGTCTTGAATTCTGAACTGCTTGGCTAGTTAATTCTGAATTTTTCGTAGAGACAAACTTGTACTAAATAAAAATTTAATGAGCAGACATATTGGTACTTGAAACATGAAGCTGTGGTTGAAAATGAAGGCTCTATCAATCGAGACAATTTGTTCCGTCACTTACAGCCGTACGTCTCAACCTGCTGAAAGAATGCGAGAGAACTTTATGCAGAAATATTTCATGTAATTTTTTAATATTAACTGGAATAATGTCCGTTTACTGCATTTGTGACAGCAAAGAATGTAGTTATATAGGCCTATACATCGACAAATTTAGTTTACTACATTTCTACAATTTTATTCGACCTAAATATGCAAGTTTCTGCAATTAAGTGGTTAATTTTGTTTCATAATTATTGATCTGTGATCAAAAATATGGCGTGAAAAACATTGAGAAAGTTTTTAATTGCTTGGCTAGTTGCTTCCAAATTTCTCTCAAATCTGTACTAAATTTAGTAGCCAGATACAGTAGCAATTTGAACATGAAGCTGTGGTTAACAATGTATGGTCTATCAAATCCATTTGTTCATCTGCCAACAGCTGTCTGTACTATCAATCTGCTGAAAGATTACGGACAACCATTTTATGTAGACATTACAAATTGTTTCTATGAATTTAATATAATTCGAATAATATATCCATTTACTGTATTTTACGATAGAAAAAATCAGTCACTTATCTGACACCTACGCAATATTTCCGGAACTTCATTACCAAATTTCACATATTGAAGTTATTTTGCCAGTTTTACTTAAATTAAAACTTACTATTTGCTCTTACAGTCTTAATACTGCAGTACGTAAGAATGCCACGAAAGAACAATGAATTCTTAGATTTACGAACCCGAAACATCAGATAAGCCTAAACAAAATGTGAAGGTAATGCTACGGCAAAAAATTGTTCCACAATGAAATATAACGTTCAATTTTTAACAAAAGAGAAACGATTTACATTCAGAGTGACGATAGAAGCGGAATATATAGCCAACTCTTCGAAAAAATTGAAAGCTTTATGGCATCGAAACGAAATTATATGCCTTCATGAAAATGTTGATCAATAGCGTGTAATTGTTGCAATAAAACATGAATAATTACGATTACTTGATCATAATTATCGATTAAATTATTCGGTTGAGAAGCTTTTGTCATCCAGTCTGCTATCAAAAAACCTGAAAGTTAGAATTTATAAAACAGTTATATTACCGGTTGTTCTTTATGGTTGTGAAATTTAACTCTCGCTTTGAGACAGGAACAGAGGCTAAGGGTGTTCGAGAGTAAGATGCTTAGGGAAATATATGGGGCTAAGAGAAATGAAGCGACAGGAGAATGGAGAAAGCTACACAACGCAGAACTGCACGGATTGCATTCTTCAACTGACATTAGGAATATTAAATCCAGACGTTTGAGATGGGCAGGGCATGTAACACGTATGGGAAAATCCAGAAATTCATATAGTGTTAGTTGGGAGGCCGAAGGGAAAAAGATCTTTGGAGAGGCAGAGACGTAGATGGGAATATAATATAAAAATAGATTTCAGGGAGGTAGAATGTGATGGAGACTGGATTAATCTTGCTCAGGATAGGGGCCGATGTCAGGCTTATGTGAGGGCGGCAATGAACCTCCGGGTTCCTTAAAAGCAATTTGTAAGAAAGTCGTTTTAAAATGGTCTTTGAAGAGATTGACAAATAGTAAGGGAAGAGTTTTTTATAGAACGGTACAGGAAGAATACGACTTGGTAACACGTATCTAATTGTTGACATAGCAACAATGATAAAACGTTAAAAATATTGTAAACTAAGTAAATGTGGTTCATCCTAGACCATATGAACGGAGAAAATGTCAAATTTCTAAGAGAACATTTTAACAACTTCTTTAATGATGAAAATTCTTAGTTGTCGAATACGTTAGACGTAAAATTCACCCACACAACTTAGAACAATTTCCTTTTTTAAAATAGAACTTACTGCTGGTCTTGCAAGAATTTAAGAATCTTTGTGCAGCAATATACAGTATATCTATACTTCCACAAGATGTAGGCATTCTCTCAAATGAATTTTATGGCTTATATCATTGTTATAAAGCAATTTCAGATCATGCAACAAATAAAGACGCGCATGCGCAGGGTTAGTATGTTAGTATATTAGTATGTAAGTATGCAAGTTCATAAATTCACTTGAGAGTTGCCAAAAATGAAAATCCACAAACTATTAGGAAAAACACGTGAATTTTACTTGAAGCGAATAAAGGTTTGGGAGTAAACCCCGAATAAACAAATGTTTACACGATTGTTTTAACCAGAATATAGTACGAAATGGAAATATAAAAATTTGGAATTTATCCTTTCAAAAGTGGAAAAATTCAATACATTCGAGCAACAGAAATATAAAAGACACTCGAGAGGAAATTAAAAGCACAATAAATATGGAAAATGCCTGCTATTATTCGGTTGAGAAGCTTCTATCATCCAGTCTGCTCTCGAAAAAACTGAAAGTTAAAATTTATTAAACTGCTGCACTGCCGGTTGTTGTGAAACTTTGACTTGCTTTGAGAGAGGAACCGAAGTTAAGGGTGTTCGAGAATGAGGTGTTTAGGAAAATATTTGCGGTCAAGAGAGGAAGTTACAGGAGAATGGAGAAAGTTACGCAACGCAGAACTGCCCGCATTGTATTCTTCACCTGACAATTAAATTTACTAAGCCATTTGTAAGTATATGTTTAAGATGTAACTGGAAAATATTTTATCAATTTGGATTAATGGCACCATAATCTAAGAAAATAAAATCAAGGTTTTACACGAAATAAAAAGTGAAATGTCAATATTAATGTTTCATCGGCAAAATTTGTACTTCTGTTCTAGATATTCCTATAACTGATCAAGAACTGAACATTGTTCTTCCCTTTCATATTACAATATACCTACAGTTGGTACGTTTAACCAAATGTCCCGGGTTCGATGCCCGGTCCCGGAACAATTGCTCCCCTCGAAATTATTCAGACCTACAGTACTTCCGAATATAACTAGTCATTTAACATGTCAAGTTCCAGGACACGACGGAACACCCTAAACCCTAAATGTAATCAGTCTCCGTGAAAGCCTAGAAACCCCAAGGCACTGTCTAGTGTTTCGAATTTGAGAGACCTTTGATGAAATCTCAAATTAATATTTACAGAAAACCACAGCTTCAGATTTTTTTTCTGAGAGTTTACGACAGAAATTCTTTGTACAATGAATGTTAAGTATATTTTTATATAAGCATTTCACATCTTTTACTACACGATATAATTCATGTAGTGAATTTTAAAGCGCTCTTCTTGTTCCCTTATACAGGTTTTAAGGGGTATAAGTGCCATTATTTTCATGGATGATTATTCATGTCATAATAAAAAATGTCCTTACAATTTTTTTTTTCTAATTTCAATATTTAACTAATTATTAAAGTTCACAATATTAGAAGTTTTGCAACGTTACTGGCTGGGGCGAGTGGGTCTATAAGTAACAGTACAGATCAAGCGGGTATAGACATACCGGTACAGATGCTCTGTTCTAATACCGGAGAGGATCATGATAATACTGTTTATATAAAACGAGCAGCAAATACAAAGTTTCAATCTCATTAATAGAACATTATGGTAAATTTACATTTTATGCAACAATATTGCGCCATTTTTTATTGTATGTCTAAAAAATAAAAAAATTGTTTTCTGCACAAAATCACACGAACTTTTTTCTAATGCAAAATGTTAATTCTCCCGCTTCCGTAAAGCAGTATCATTTTTAAACAAATTTCTGGTTGTGTGATTTTCGAAACGGGGTAAGAGACTCGTAGTTTCTTAAAATCGTTGAGAAACTGCTACAAAAGTTTGCAGATTAGGTAACCTTCTTTGAGGAAAACGTTTAAGATACATCTTTGTCTCACTTGAATTACGACGACTTTCTCCATAAATTAATAACATGATATTCCTAAACTGTAAATGACATTGTAAGTTGTTTATTGAATACCCTGTAGGCTACTGAACTGTCATCCGCTCGGCGGTATACCTATGGACGGAGCTTTACCTCAGCTGACTCGTATGTCTGCAGAGTACTGCCTGCTGACTACGTTGCCACGTCTCACGCCAGAATATTAACAAATTTAAGCATGCATTTTTATTTAATTTCACGAAAACTTAATAGAACACACAAATATTTATTTAAACTAATATTAACTCTCTGCTAGATATGCCTACTGATGTAATCGTTTTCGTAATTTTACCAACGATATAAGCAATGTAACGCAAAGAAAATAAGAAAAAGTTTTTTTCTGGAAAAACTATCAAGTTTTGACCCTATGTTGTATAGACATTTTTAATACTGTAGATGGTCCCTGACGACTGTGAAAAGGACGGAACTTATACCCCTTACATTCTGTATATACAAAAAACCACAGCTTCAGATTTCTTCCTAGAGTTTGCAACAGATTAAAAATTCTATGTGCAAAGAATTGTTTAAGTAAATATATGCGCTAAACAATTTCAGATCTTTGACTACCGGTTCACGATTTAATTCATGTAATAAATTTTAAAGCGCTATTCTTGTTCCCTTATATATGGATATTTATCAGTGATAGCGTAATGCTAACTTTATAATTCGAATCAAGTTTCATAAACACTGATTTAGGCAGATATAATGTAATTCCATTGCACGATAGTCCACTGAAGACAACATACGCAGCAGTAACCGCCTAAACTAGGTTTTAATATTTCCTACCTACTCGCAAAACAGAAAAAAAAATTGACAAGTTCTAATCAACTTTCGCTAGTTTCTTTTCGATTCCACACTGAGGAGTCACTAGTATAAAGGGTCAATTAGAATATCCAACCGTGTTGCGTACTGAAGAGTTAATATTGGGGAAATGCTTGACAGGCTCAATAATGTAAAGTACGCATGTGAAATTAACAGATATTAATCGTATTAAAACTATCAAAGTACGGAATTATCTGTGGGTTTGTATCTAATGGAATATCGCTTCCCATTTTTCTAACAGACAATTGAAACAAAGTCTCGTTTATATTTTATAATTATATTTCAATGCGCTAATTTTTATATTCGAACGTAATTCTATTGAAAAACATTAAATTTACAGTAAATACTGTCTATGTAGAGTTTTATTCAACTTTCATACGAGGTTTAAACTTCATAAGTGACACCAGTAAGGCATCACTCATGAGGCGACTAAGCCAGGAGATAATGCTATAGACTGACCAGTTACTACTACCCCAGAGTGATGCGCAATGTATGGTAGCTATTATGAACTAGCTTGTCTTGTAATATTTGCTACTTGCAGTACGAAAAAATTTGAAAAGTTACAATAACCTATCCCTCAATTTTAGTTTCACCTCGACACTAGCAAGTGAATCAGATGGGGTAACTGCGTTGCGTAAAAAAATAATATTACGGAAATTCTGTACAGGCGCACTAATGAAATCTGAACGCGAAATACGTAAGCGAAATGGACAATCGAATAATTAGAACTATATAATAAATCTTTGTATCTAACGAGATATCGCTTCTCATTTTTCTTACTAAAATATCAAACTGGAAGTCTATTTTATATTTGAGTAAGCTAATTTTGATTTTGGAAATTAATTCCATTGAAAAACATTAAATTTATAGTAAATCTAGCTAAATCTTTATTGTACACTAATAAGCAACATCAGACGCTATAAACTATTGCATCCTTAATATTTCCTACTTTCAGTACGAACGATTTGCTAAGTTCCGATCAACTACCCTTCGATCACGTTTCGTTTCACCTCGATAATGGATTCCACACTACGAAGTCTGTAGTTAAGGGTGTCTAATACGGCAACTGTTGGGTAGAATTTAAGTTTTAATAATTGGGCGAAATGTTGCGCGCGCATACTAGCGTAACCAGAAGACCAAGTACGTATACAAAATGGACATCACACACTAATAGCATTAACACTATTTAACAAGGGACGGAATTTATTATCTATCTTTAGTGGGATAGTGCTGATTTTTGTAACATATTTGCAACGAATCTCATTTTATATTCGAGTACGCTAATTCTGATATTTCAACGTAATTCCATTGCAAAATATTAAATTTTTAATACGTGCGTCTAGCTAGAATTTAATTGTAGACAAATACTGAATAATAGTGATTATAAAATACGAGTAAGTTATCTTTTAACATTTGCTACTTCATCTTCATCCCAAAAATATTTGAAAAATAAAAGTTCAATCACATCTAAGCTCTATCATTTCACTTTACAGTACCTCAAAGCTAGATATCAAAGTCGAGTCAAATATGATAACTTCGAAAATTCAGTAAAGTTTAAGTTTTGGAGAAATGCTCTAATATAGTCTCAAATTACATATACGAAACCGATGCTGATCGCAATAGAACTATTTATAAAATCACAAACTTTCATCAGTAGCTTTATATCTAATCAAAGCTCGTTGCTTTGCATTTTTCTAAGAAAATTTATTTGAAACTAGATTTCTTTATTTATATTTGAGTAATTTCGATATCTCAAAAGAGCTTGAGAAAGTATCGAAAATTTCTAACGAAATCGAAATCTTACGAACTAGATGAATACAAACGAACAGGCTGGCTTGCTTCTTCTTCTCCCGACGACAGAACTAACAGCAATGACGAGCTGCAGTAAGACACAGATGCTGCTACCCCTACGTTGTTCTTCTAGATGGCGTTTGAATCAAAGTATTACCCCCTCTATGTATCCTCAGGGCGGGCTGCAGTAATCATTGATATAATAATTATAAAGTTAATATTAATAATATATGTTGTTATGAATAGCATTTCATTACTCAATTATAAATTAAATCTATTAGTGGTCTCCCGACGACGGAATTAACAGCAATGACGACAGGTGTTCGAAATCCTACTCTGTTTTTCTAGATGGCGTTTGAATCAAAGTATTACCCCCTCTATGTATCCTCATGGCGGGCTGCAGTAATCACTGATATAATAATTATAAAGTTAATATTAATAATATATACGTTGTTATAAACAGCATTTTATTACTAAATTATAAATTAAATCTATTATTGGCGTAATTTGTTTAATAATAATAGTTATTTAAATCGAGTAAATCTCCAATGCTAATCTTTGTTCAATTCTACTAAACCACGGCTTAAAGTCAAGAACAAATTAATTAAATAAAAGTAACCCAATTCGGAAAAACAAAATAGTATTAATTTATTATACTAAATAAAATAGAAATAGAAAACACAACCGCGTGTATAATTTCGTAAATTCTTCACCTTTATAGTATTATACATTCCCTTTCGCCATTTTGTGTTTCGGAATAGATATTTGATAGCCGTCCCAACCAGGGTTTAATAATCGGCCACCTAATCAATTCTAAATGAACATTTATATTTAATTCAATTTTTTCTTTAATAGCAACCCTAGTTAGGTAGGCTATCATTGAGAAATGTATTGGAAATGCAACAAACAATTTAGGCTACAAGACAAATTACATTTTATAAAGAATATAAATGATGATTAATTATGCTAATCGATAACTTCAGTACAGTGGAGGATATCATGTCCAGTGTGCTGTCAGGAAATAAATGCCATGTATATTAATATGCTATCAATCTTGAATCATTATATTTCTATTCACTTTTTCTCTTTATATTTTGTCAAATTCTAAGTTTTTGTTTCTCCTTCCTCTTTTACCTACTGTTTTTCTCTTTATTCTCTTATATTCTTTAGTTTTTTCATCGGAACTTGACGTAATTAATATAAATACATGAATTGTTTTTATTTTATGATCACTCCATTATATCGTGTGTCTTTCTGGGCATAGAATATAAAGATTTGACACTGCCATAACAAACCTATGTATAAAAATAATGAAGAAATAACTTAATCAGAAGGCCATGTTTAGATTTAGTAAGCTTTAAAAATTTATAAATCAAGAGAACATAAGGCTTTGATTTAGTAACCGTAAATGATGTTCTCTTGTTTTACAAATTGTCAAGGCCTGCTAATTTCTAAATATGGCCTACTGATTTAAGTTATTTCTTCATTGTTTTTATTATAAATAGTTTTATAGTAATATTAAATTCCTGTCTTACAGCCACAAAAACATAACATGTAGGTACTGTACATACAGTAAATATATTTTTAATTATTTATGAAACTGTGAATTAATAATACTTATACCAATAAAAATATATAAATAACTAAATAAATAAGTACCGTATGCATTTCTCAGTCAAGTCTTTCATTTAATCATCTCTTCATCTAATTCCCTATTTATCCATCTACGATTCGACTTACAAATCCATATTAAAATCATTCCGTCTATCCATTCATTCATCCAACCATTTAATTTATATATCCACCTATCCAATTCGACCCAACCATCAGACGCTACATGCTACGTGCAATAAGCTATAAGGAGGAGAATTCAATTCTTTTACCCAATACTACATACAATACAAAATAACCAATAGGAGATGTGTACTCAATACATTTATCTTACTCTGCATGCAGTGCACAAGAGCAGACAAGTATTTACTTCTTATTATCCAACACTGTATGATGTACCCACTCGGGGAGATGAACTCAGTCGTTCTAACCTGCACTGCCTACAGTACACTCTAGGGTAGACGCAGTTAAATATACTATTTATCCGTCACTAAAAGCAACACATACTAGTGGAGATACATTCATCTGCATTTACTCGACGCTACATAGTAATGGATTCAATTGTTTTTAACCGACACTACATAAATAATGTACGTTCATTATGGGAAACATATTCGTTTTCACCAGACGCTATTTTTTAAATATATAAAAAGGAGACCTATTCAACTGTTTATATCCGAGTACGTAGGAAAGTATTCATTTGTTTTATCCGACGCTGAATGTAGTAACTTATTCAATTGTTTTTATCCGACGCTGAATGCAGTATTCAATTGTTTTTAACCGACACTACATGTAATGTACATTCATTATGAGAGACACATTCGTTTCTATCAGACGCTATTTTTAGAGTGTATAAAAAGGAGACCTATTCAACTGTTTATACCCGAAGCTGAATCAATACGTAGAAAAGTATTCATTTGTTTCATCTGACGCTGAATTCAGTAACATATGCAATTTTTTATCCGACGCTGAATGCCGTATTCAATTGTTTTTAACCGGCATTACATGTAATGTACATTCATTATGAGAGACATATTCGTTTTTATCAGACGCAATTTTAGAGTAAATAAAAAGGGGACCTACATTTGTTTTTATCAGACTCTATTTTTGAAGTACATATAAAAAGGAGACCTATTCAACTCTTTATATCCGACGCTGAATGTAGTACGTAGAAAAGTATTCATTTGTTTTACCGATGCTGGATGCAGTAACTTATTCAATTGTTTTTATCCGACGCTGAAAGCAGTACGTAGAAAAGTATTTATTTGTTTTATCCGACGCTGAATGCAGTAACGTACTGAACTATTTTTATTCGACGCTGAATGCAATATTCAATTGTTTTTAACCAGCACTACATGTAATGTACATTCATTATGGGGAACATATTCGTTTTTATCAGACGCTATTAGTATAAAAAGAAGACCTAGTCAACTGTTTATGTCCGACGGGTAGCCTATCGCACCGGAAGGTTTCCTTATCAGAACACGTTTAAGTATCTGATAATCGAAAAGAATAATAAAAAGTTTAAATTTTATAAATTTAGAATAAGGTCAAGATAAGTAAATCCGAAAGGTTCTGCTAATACACGTCCCAATTGATGAACCCCACATACGTACGTAGTACATCAGGCACAAAATCGTTACCTAACCATCGTAAAGAATATTACAGTGGAATCCCTTCGTTGTTCATAAATGGGGGTAAAAACTATTAGCCAATCAAAGGCCATTTTATACATTTGTACTGCGTTATTGGTCTTATGTGCTCGCCCCTACCTCGGCGATACAAGCAATGAACTCGTAGATAGAGGACGGGCTGTAAGCAACAGGGTGAATACAAAGACTATTTACTGTTTTAATACTATGTAATACTGATGATGATGATGATGATGATGATGATGATGATGATGATGATGTACTTATCTTTAAGCCAGCGGTGACCAAAGCAGATGTCGTGATTACATCGTGTAATCATAGAATTCAAACGGGTACGAGGAGTTTCCTGTACATTGCTGTGTGTTTCATTCACGTACGGTATCATATCGCTCTACAAACTCTGTCTCTACAAGCAGTAACAGATGGTTTAGTAAAGAATGAGAAGGAGAACTTTTTTGTTGTTCTGTCGGACAAAATGTAATATGTTTACTTTGCTTAAAAGTTCAATTAGGAGTATATAGAAACATTAATTGCCACGCTGAATAATGTATTATTATTATTATTATTATTATTATTATTATTATTATTATTATTATTATTATTATTATTATTACTCACTACTATGTGTTTCTGTAATTCTTCTGTACGTGCATGAATATTGATATTTTTAGATCTTCTTCCTAGGAGAATAAAATTATTAGGTTTTATCTCAATTTTAATCTTCTTAATCTCTAGATGAGGGTAACTATTTATTAGTTATTCATTTAATAATAATATTGTAGAAAAACTGATTCAATATCATATGACAACGAACTGTTAAACACCAGGAATTGACATGTCTTAAATCATAGCCAGGAAGAGAAAGACGAGATAAATAAATGTAAGAAAGTCAGCTATCTAATGGGGTTTGAAATATCTCGTGCTCTAAAGCCTTTAAATATAACAGAATTTCTCAAAAGAGTAATGATTAAAGTAGCTTAAATAACTTGTCGATAAGAAGTTTTTAATTTTGAAAAACTACGAATTTCTTGACCAATTATCGAGAGAAGAATTTAGAAAATTCCTGATTATATTCAAAAGGAAGGTTAAAAAAAGAAGCAAGAAATATCGTATATTATTCACTGGCTCTTGATGACAGCAGTAACATTACTGATACAGCAAAGCTTGAGATTTTTATCCGCGGGATTGATCAAGATGTTAGTACAGGAACCACCACTGGTTGTAGTTTTCATGCCAAGTACCTTTCCTCCGTCTCCTTATTTCATAGGCTGTCTGTCGCATGTAATCACTGCAGCTCGAGTTTTGGTCACCGCTAGACTAGAGTGAAACAGATCGCATGAAAAATCATGAGTCAAAAAGTTTCCATTCTACCAGGAGTGATGTCAGAGTAAACCTTTCATGTAAAAACATTACAATTTTTCTTTCTTGTAGTTGAAACATAAACGTTTCGTGGAAAAATTAACTGTAACAGCTATATCATTACCAACATTATAAAGCAACTCAGTTACTGTGAAACGCGTACAATGTATTCGTGACACTTTATTTAATTTCTTACAATACGATTTTATTTATGTATTCATTACAACAGTCATTTTAAATTTAAAATCGAGGAACAAATTAATAATTTTAAGTATTCCATCTTATGAATATGAAAACATAAAAAATAACACAAATGGTGAACAAAACACGATCGAGAAGCGTTCCCAGCAGACTCCAAGTCGTGGCGTTATCTGTCTCGGATGTTTCAATGAGGACAGCTTCATCATTTGCTCCTTCCTCCTTGGCAATAGTTGAAGCCTAAAAAAAGAAGTACGTAATAAACTGCCACGACATGAATTCATCGACTAATATCGTCAGTCATTTAACTCATTTCATCGCTATGGCAACAAAAACAAATGAACTATATCATCTCAGGAATTTATTTTTTTGTACATCAGCATTATAAACAGTTTTTGTGCGAGATCGTGCGTATTTGCTTGGTTTCCGCACAAAACCAATCCGCGGAAAGTGTGAAATTCCACATTCAGTATTCCCAACCTAACACACATAACAATTTCCCTCTTCTTACCGCTTAAGTGACATATTGATTTTACTGCTTTAGGCTTTTAACATATTATTTTTTGAGACGTTCAATATAGTAATAATTATAAATTGGAAACTTACCACTGCAATTTCACCTAAATTGCACTGTTAATTATTGTTTTTAAATATTTGCAAAAATTAAGTAAACTCTACAACTCCACTAAAGTTACTGCATTCGTGATGCAAGTAACATTAAGGAGGCCGTGAAAAATTAAACTTGCCGATGTTATTACTGCAATATGTTATATAAATAATATTGTTAAAATATTAAAATGAAAAATAAATCATTACATAACCTTACCGTTTGTTTTAAGTTCCCATTTATAGACTGGGGGAAAAAAAAAAAAGACAGACGTATATCACGGCCTGCTGCAGTATAGTAAACACAGAAAACATTTTAAAGCAACAATGTTGAAGATAGATATTTTTGTTTTGCAAAATTGTCGTCATTGAACAGAAACCAAGATGCAGATTCCATTGCAACTAATTAGAAATTCGTATTTCAGGTATGTAATAAACGATCTTCGCACAAAATAATGTACGATACACGAGCGGTATGTTTTCTTTCAATTCTCGGAAATTAAAAAATCTCAACTACGTTTCGCTTTTTCAAACTTTTCCTCGAACATGAAAACTTTAACATACCGCTCTTGTAACGCATATTACTATTATCGTTAGTCAAAATCGTGCATAATACGCCACATTATCTACTAGTGCCGTAAAAATATTACCATGCCAACTGAAACTTCATGAAACAAGACTCTGCAATCGGCAAGCTTCATCTTTTGGTAGACCAGTGGTTTTCAATCTATGGTACGTGTACCCTAGGGGTACGCGGGGTTACTTCAAGAGGTACGCATCTCACTGATTATGTATGTAAAAATGCTGGCATATTTATTTTTTTGTACTTGTTGATAATTATTGCATTATATTATAGTTTCTTTTGCAATATCAACTCTCATTTTTTCTTGCTTGAATAACATTAACTACTGCATAATAATAATAATAATAATAATAATAATAATAATAATAATAATTCATTTTAGTACAACACCAATTATAGACATTTGTTAATTCTTATATAATTGCAACGCAGTTTGTGGTACAAATATATTTTGAGGGTACACTAGGAAAATAAGATTGAATACCACCGAGGTAAAACAAGAAAGTCAAGGAACATTATGGTCAGTAAAAAATCGATCATGCGGGAATGGGTATTTAAGAGTTATTAATTCTTTATTAAAGGCGAATCTGATGCAACGTTAATATTAATTAATTTTATTTCCTAGAATATAAATATAAATATATACACGTTTCAAGAAAATACAATAATAGATGAATGAATGAATAATATGGATCAATAAATATATGTAAAAATATATAAACTAATAAATGAATGAATAAATAAATAAATACTACTACTAAAAACTAACGCACAACACATAAGATAAAAATGATTTTATTTTGCTCGTAGGGTTGCTCCATCGTTTCGCAAACATCTCTACTCACAAAATAAAATGTAATTTCAACATTTAAATAACTGTTTATATAGGCCTACATCCTACCCATTGTGAATTCCTACCTTTGTTATTTTCATTAGGAGTATCAGTTGGCCCATACGGTAACTCAACATGCGTTTTGTCAACCCACGTATCCATGTAGGAGGTTCAATTGATGAGAGAGACAAGCATCTCAGAAAAATAGCGACGACGAGGGACAATGCCAATAAAATTAACGAGTTCCGTTGTAACTGCACTGAAATAAAAAAAGAATCAGATTAGAACGCTGATAACTATGGCACTCTGAACACTGATAATAATACAAGGTGAAAAAGGTATAACTATAATAATTTTAAGCACAGAATCTTTAGGCTGTAAGTAACTGAAAAGTAAAATTTTATTTTGGTATTTGATTAACAGTTTACCCGAAAAAATAATATTTTGTGTCTGAAGTTTGAATCTCATTTATGGTAAAACTATTGGGCACTTAAACGTATGAGTGGTAAGATATCAACGCGAGAAGAAGCCGAAAAAATATCCTTCTGCTACTTCTTCCAGAAACGCTTAATTTGTGTAATAACTAGGCTTCGAGACTTTGGACCCGATACAATAAGTTTACTGTGCATGTACTATAGGTTGTTGACTCGCTGCAGGTAGTGAAAGGTAGAGATGTATTGAGGTAACAACGTTGCTGTTTAGAATAGAGTATGGTAGTGTGGGGAAACAGACATGTATGTATATTCTGAAAGTAAATATATGTTACAGTGTTACACAATGACAATGTCATAAGAATGTGAAAAACATTTATTCTCCTATCTTTTATAAGCATTTTTGTTTAATTATACACAGTGTTAATGGTGGAAATAAACATGTAGAAATTTTAATTACTTCAATTATCCTATTGGTCGTCTTTAGGAAGTGCAGTTACAGTACCGAATTGCAATGTACTACAAGATACATTTTCAGTTTCTCAACGTAAATATTTTTCTGTTATCTGCCAAACAAAGTTTGTACTGTAAAAAACTGTGCTCTACGTCGCATGACGTGATGGGAGCAAAACGAAAAAACCTAACATCATTGCAGTCTCTAAGAGACAGTCCTTTATTCTCGGGTGACTCTATGTCCACTAATTTGCTGTTTATATTACACAATGTTCCATATCCGTTATTTTTACATAAAATTGATTTCCATTTCTGTTTTACACGTTCAGTAACCGATGTACTTGGTGTCTCATTAATTCTCTGTATCATTTCCTCAACTAATTTGAGGGCTTCCGGCATCTCTTGCTCTGACTTTTCTAACCGTGTAATAGTTTCAGACACAGTTTGAAAATAGGTTTGTATGAAAACCAAATTATTCGTCAGAACCTTCAAATCAAGAGCTTTAATTATTCTGATTGCAGAACAGTCGTCACTCAATGTGTTGATTATTTGTACTGGAGTATTTGGCATAATAAATAGCTGCATTAAGCCATGTGCCCCATCTAGTAACAACGGGCTCTGGAGGTAGAGGAAGAGTGTGTGCTATTTCTTGAATTTCGCAACCGTCTTTGCGTATTTGTTGGCATTCATTCTACAGTACCCCCACCCACTATACTCAGTACGCCGTTATGCGGATTTCCCACTGAACTGCTCTATTGGGTCCGAAGTCTCGAAGCCTTGTGATACGTAGAAAATTAACTGATTAAAAACGAATTTATAGTGTGAGGGAACCTTCAGGGAAATCTGGCATCGCTGCACTTAAGGGTTGCTCAGCAAGTGTACACTGTTTATCTGCGTTCTTACGTTGTACCTAAGCAGTAGCAAGTCTTATGCCAGCCTTTTCGTAGAATTAATTAATTAAGAATAAATAAATAAACAGATAAATAATAAATAATTCGTACAAATAAAAATAATAGCCTTTTTATTTTTTTCTAATATATGTCCCTCAAAACTAGGTTGTCTTCTATAATTTATAACAATCATCTGCAAAAATATCTGTATGCATATAATTTACACTGTAACTCTTGGTAGCGCATCCAAAAAAAATACTTTTCCTTTTTCTAGCTTTCCCTGATCACAGGCCGATACGTAGTCCTTAAACGTTGGATGTTTCTACATAAAAAGACCCAAAAATTTCGCACTACCTTCAATACCATGAAGTACTAAACGACAGTTGAGTTATATATATCTGTCATCCAATTTAGAGAAGAACATTTCTCGTACCTGCAACTGGAGTTACGTCTCCTGTATTCCCCAACACTCCTCCCATGTACTGAAGATACAGGCAGTGAAAGACTAACGTGAAGCAAGAGATGTGGATACGTTTATTCTCCAGTGGAGAAAGCCAGCACGAAAGAGATACCAGAATGACAATAGCTGAAAGCAAACATTATTAAAACGTCAATCAGTGAAATCAAAAATATTAGACATATGGCTACAGTAGATGATCAATCTTATCACAATATGCTGCAGGGCTTGATATGTTCCCTATTAACTAAGATTATAAGTGAAAAACATAACTTTTGAAACATGTTCAAAATATTTCAATTTTTTACCCCTATAACTTTTGTACACAGAGCTTCTTCATAAATTAAATATAGAAAAGCTCCAAACAGTGTTTTATACTTTTTATTCACAAGGTAGTTATTGAAATATTCTTATTGAATTTGGTATTCCCAAGAAACTAGTTCGATTAATTAAAATGTGTCTCAGTGAAACGTACTGCAGAGTTAGTATAGGTCAGTTTCTATCTGATGCTTTTCCAATTCACTGCGGGCTAAAGCAAGGAGATGCACTATCACCTTTACTTTTTAACTTCGCTCTAGAATATGCCATTAGGAAAGTCCAGGATAACAGAGAGGTTTGGCATTGAACTGGTTAAATCAGTCTGTGAGGATGATTTGGATATGTGAGAGAAAATCCACAAACTATTAGAAAAAACACGGGAATTTTGCTTGAAGCAAGTAAAGAGATAGGTTTGGAAGTAAATCCCAAAAAGACAAAGTATATGATTATGTCTCGTGACCAGAATATTGTACGAAATGGAAATATAAAAATTGGAAATTTAACTTTTGAAGAGGTGAAAAATTTCAAATATCTTGGAGCAACAGTAAGAAATATAAATGACACTCGGGAGGAAATCAGATGCAGAATAAATAAGGAAATCGAACGCACAATAAATATGGGAAATGCCTGCTATTATTCGATTGAGAGGCTTTTGTCATCTAGTCTGCTGTCAAAAAATCTTAAAGTTAGAATTTATAAAACAGTTATATTAGCCTACCGGTTGTTCTTTATGGTTGTGAAACTTGGACTCTCACTTTGAAAGAGGAACAGAGATTAATGGTGTTTGAGAATAAGTTTCTTAGGAAAATATTTGGGGCTAAGAGCGAAGATGATACAGGAGAATAGAGAAAGTTAATCAACGCAGAACTGCACGCATTGTATTCTTCACCTGACATAATTAGGAACATTAAATTCAGACGTTTGAGATGTTCAGGGCATGTAGCACGTATGGGCGAATCCAGAAATGCATATAGAGACCTTTGGGGAGACCGAGACGTAGATGGAAGGATAATATTAAAATGGATCTTAGGGAGTTCGGATTTGATTGTAGAGACTGGATTAATCTTGCTCAGGATAGGGACCAATGGCGGGCTTATGTGAGGGCGGCAATGAACCTCCGGGTTCCTTAAAAGCCATAAGCAAGTAACTGTGTTGATAAAGAAAAGGATATGCAGTTATCATTAATAAAAATATCATACCTGAAATTTTATTTAAGCAATAAATAATATAAAGTTGTTGAGCTCCACTGTTTGAAACTATCTTTAAATTTTCTGTACATGAGAGAGAGGAAAGTGTCCTTACCCAGTGCAGGAACGACAGCAATCACCTCTTCCTTCACAGAGTATCTGAACATAGCGAAATTGTATTCTATCCATCTGTATGTGAAATTGACTCCATAGTCTTGTTCCCGAACAACCGAAGTTGCAGACAACAACTTCCAGACTCGATTATCTTCATAGTTTACCAGATTCACCTAAACAGTAAATCCGGTATAGATAGTTTAGGATCTCAACACAGAGTGCCATACACTACAGGCTACAAGCAGATCGTGTGCCGGCAATGATTATCATTCTATCTGTGAAACACGAAGGATATATTTCGGTAATAACCAGGCTTCGAGACTTTGGACCCGATACAATAAGTTTACTGTGCATGCACTATAAGTTGTTGACTCGCTGCAAGTAGATAGAGATGTGTTGAAGTAATAACGTTGCTATTTAGAGTAGAGTACGGTAGTATGGGGAAACACACATATGTACATTCTGAAAGTAAATATACATTATACAATGATAATGTCAAAAGAATGTGAAAAGCATTTATTCTCCTGTCTTTTAAAAGCATTTGTTTTTAATTATACATAGTGTTAATGGTGGAAATAAGCATGTATCAGTTTTAATTTCTTCATTTATCCTATTGGTCGTCTTTAGGAAGTGCAGTTATAGTACCGAATTGCAATGTACTACAAGATACATTCTCAGTGTCTCAAACGTAAATCTTTTTCGGTTATCTGCCAAAGTTTGTACTGTAGAAAGCTGCGCTCTACGTCGCATGACGTGATAGGAGCAAAACGAAAAAAACTTAACATCATTGCAGGCTCTAAGAGACAGTCTTTTATTCTCGGGTGACTCTATGTCCACTAATTTGCTGTTTATGTTACACAATGTTCCATATCCGTTATTTTTACATAAAATTGATTTCCACTTCTGTTTTACACGTTCAGTAACCGGTGTACTTGGTGTCTCATTAATTCTCTGCATCATTTTCTAAATTAATTTGAGGGCTTCCGGCATCTCTTGCTCTGACTTTTCTAACCGTGTAATAATTTCAGACACAGTTTGAAAATAGGTTTGTATGAAAACGAACTTATTCGTCAGAACCTTCAAATCCAGAGCGTTTTCCTTTGCGTATTTGTTGGTATTCATTCTACAGTACCCCCACCCACTGTACGCTTTACCACTATATTCAGTACGTCGTTATGCGGATTTCCCACTAAACTGCTCCATTGGGTCCGAAGTCTCGAAGCCTGGTAATAACACAAGTTTGTATCGTATTTCTAAGGCATATTTGGGTATAGCTGCATTGACGACAGAACGAGAACTGCATCTCATCCGCAAAGAATATGAAAGAAGGGTTGTCTCATCCAGTGGATATAAATACTACTAGTTAACGATTAGCATATTATATTATGGAAATTTGGTTTTCAAGTATAGTTCCCTGTGAAGCATATATATATATATATGCGTCACTGTAGGTACGTTAACAGAAAACCACAATTCAAGTCACACAGAGTTTGTGTGCACACAAAGTTGGGTTTCTGGCTTCGATATCCGGT